>CM059193.1:51655782-51753362 GCA_030323885.1 Branchipolynoe longqiensis | reverse complement strand
CGGGGTCCGAAGCACCTCCATCTGAGGCCCCATTGCAGTGCATGCCGTTTGAAACCCCATTCGGTACTTCAGACTTTGCTGGCACTGGAAAGGAACCGAACAGAATTCCACCTCCCTACCCAGGGTCCCACAATTCTGATGAATCCTACAAGAGCCCACCCCCACACCAGGGCCCCACCTCACACTGTGTTATCTCTACTAACGGACCCCCACGCCCACCCCCACCACGGGGCTGGGCCCCATAGAACTCGGTTGTGAATCCTACTTAATTTACCCCCCCCCCCCAACCCCGTGATCCAGGGGTCCCATGTGCATCCTTTAAGGAACATACTAATCTTACCCCCCTCCAGGGGCCCTCACTTGTGATTCTACTAACTATTGACCCCCCCCCACCAGGGCCCATGCACTGACACATACTAACTAAGCCCCCACCAGGGGCCCACACTGTGAATCCTACTAACTATCCCCCCACCAGGGCCCCATGCACTGACACATACTAACTAAGCCCCCACCAGGGGCCCACACTGTGAATCCTACTAACTATCCCCCCACCAGGGCCCCATGTACTGACACATACCAACTATCCCCCCACCAGGGCACCATACACTGACCCATATTACCTAAGCCCCTATCAGGGCCCCACACTAACTAATGCCACACACATCCTGACACAGTGACAGGGTCCCGCATACACTCACCGGCACATATTTGGCCCCTTCAATAGTTCCATGCTGCCTGTACAACGATGTGTCCATCATTCTACTGGCGGAAGTGACGTCATTCATGTTGTAGTGCGCTTTCAGGTAGTGCTTCCGGTTGGCACTGTCCAGCAGAGGATCCGCTAGGTGGCGTTCCAGGTCGACGTCTGCCAGCCACACCCCGTACAAGCGCACCTGTAGACCGGAAATGGGAGTGTTTACTTAGAGCCACCGGAAGTTGACCCTGTGTGAGGAGGTTTCTGAGTTGTTAGTGCTACTTCGCCGGTTTTTTACTCTACTGAGCAGTCAATATTTTAATGGCACATCATTGTATCTTTACAGACGATATAACATGAAACTTCATGTTTTCATGTTAAGCCACATGTAAACCATATAAATTAAGACCATTAAACTTTACAGTATACCATTAAACTATATTGTATATTAAATCGCATGGTAAACCATATAAAGTAATACCATTAAACGTCACAGTATAACACTAAACGTTGTAGTACCGTTATTAAACCGCATGGTAAACCACATACCGTAATTCCATTAAACTTCACAGTAGGCTTATAACATTAAACTTCCTCATATCAAATTAAACGTCTTTCTAAACCATGTATACCTTAATACTTTTAAACGAAAAGCTTAAAACAACCTATTATGGAGTAGTTATTTAGGACTCAACCGTAGTTTGAGGGTCTCTGTGGTCAAGTTGTGGATTAGTATTAGCCACAGCTTGACCACAGGATAATTCATTCCTAATGACTGCCTTCAGTGACACAGGCTGGGATACATTACAAACCATCTAGCACTTGAAGTAAATTTTATACATTCTGAACATGCCTTATAACATATATAACGCCACTCTTCCTCCCATGTATGACGTCAAAGAACTACTAATAATAGCCATGAAAAGTCTAATGTTGTTGGACAGACCATGGTTAGTTCTTAGAGTTTTATGTCCTGGCCACATCTATGGTCATATCAGTATGTGTACCGAATTGTGACAGTGCACACTAATGGTGACTTTTATTGTGCTGCCCCACTGGGAAATCAAGCCGCCATCACAATGACCCGATATCCCACTCAGTCACATTATCCTGACACTAAGCTAACAAGTCCTTGCCATATCCTATTAATGCCAAGCGCCAAGCTAGGAAGCGACAAGTATCAATTTTATAAGTCATTGCTTTGACTCGACCAGGAGCCGAACTCACAATCTCCCGCACGCGAGGTTCGCGCTCTACCGATTCGGACACCGCGGACAGACCAATCCTTACATACTGGGTTGGAGCTCAGATAACCAATAACCTACACAGGAGAGGGGTGAATTTTTCATCTAGGGGTGTGGGTGGGTCCGGTCCCTCGTGTCTCTGTTTACACAAACCTCGTCGATGCTGCCTGAGTAGAAGGCGCCTGCACGAGAGGTCGCCACCAGAAGCGCGTCATCCGGTGCAGTCACATTCTGTAAGCACATGATGCATTCTGTAAGCACATGATGCACTCAGAAAGCACATGATGCATTCAGTAAGCACATGATGCATTCAGTAAGGACATGATTCACTCAGTAAGCACATGATGCGTTCTGTAAGCACATGATGCACTCAGTAAGCACATGATGCACTCAGTAAGCACATGATGTGTGATGTAAGCACATGATGCACTCAGTAAGCACATGATGCATTATGTAAGCACATGGTATATTAAGTAAGTATATTAGTCTTATGTAAGCAACAAGTGAATTGTGTAAGCAGATGGTTTGTTCAGTAAGCATATTGTGTACACATGTTTTGTATTATGTAAGCATGTGATATATTCTGTAGGCACACAGTACATTATGTAAGCATATGATGCATTCTGTAAGGATATGCTGCATTCTGTAATGACATGATGCATTCTGTAAGCACACATTACATCCTGTAAGCACGAGATGCATTCTGTGAGGATATGATGCATTCTCTTAGCACATGATGCATTCTGTAAGGACATGATGCATTCTGTAAGCACGTATTGCATTCAGTAAGCACATAGTACGTTATGTAAGCATATTTTGCATTCTGTATGCACATGGAACATTCTGTAAGCACGATGCATTCTGTAAGCATATTGTAAAAATATACGGATTTTTGCTTTGGAATTATATATTGGCAGAGAGCATTATTATCCTCAGGCGACGGAGTGGGGACCAAGGTTATGTAATAAGAAAAACAATGGGTGCCACTCGCTGTGTGACATGTTAAACTATGGGAGATATATGGTAATACATAGTGCCCGAGATTATGACGAGATGTTCCAATATAAGAGACAGTTAATGTTTGGTGAAATGTTCCCTCTATGCACCAGAAAGGATGCAAGTGGAGGAAAAGGACATTTTTAATATATATATTTATTGTAACTGTCTGCAACTAGCTGTTCCCACAGGGCCGATGGGCCAGCACACCAGCCATACTGCAAACATTATGTACACCACCTGCAGCTGGGTTGGGTGACTGCTGCCCATGGGGGGGAGGGGGGGGCGTCGCCTCCCAGGCGGTGCAGGGTGCCTGATTGGCTGGCTGTGGGAGGTCCAGTCCCCTGCACCCCCTTTCCCTACCTGACCACACTACCCTCACTTTGATATTGATTATTATAGACACTGCTCCAGACACACTGGGCAGCAACACTCTACTCCTGACTCTTGAGTGAGACACACTCTCTCTTGGGCAGGTACCCAGACACTCTGTCTTATACAAACTGAGCTGTGTGCAACAACCATGGGACTCCATTTCAATGGGCTGTTGGCACTGATTCTGATACATCCTAACTAGAGTAATGAGGCTTGGTGTGGACAGAAGGTAAGGGGTCAGGGTGATAGGTCACTAGTAGGTGAACAGGAGTTGATGCCAATAAAGCACAACTTCTTCACTGTCATTCTTTCATGACTTGTCTTCCCTTTCTTCGTTATGGGTTTGTTTGAGAGGGGCATTAGATGTGAACTGACAGACAGTTGTCAGAACACACCTGGGGAGAGTATTGTGATATCTCTGGAGCTCGTATGGCCTGGGCATCCAGAAATATTATAATATGATTCATTCTGTAAGTATGCAATACATTCTGTAAGCACTTTTGTTTTGTGTAAAGGAATTCTAGTCATATACATCTTTTGTCAGTGTCGTAGCACTGGCCTTCCGACTGTGAAGTGTTACAAAAATATAGCTATTTAGACAATTCCTTTACGTTGCTTATATAGTAATTGAAGTGTGAAGTAAATTCTGAAATAAAAGGGTGCACAATGCAGTAAGTAATGAGTATGAGGTACATTAAATCATTTTACATTCATGTGCAATGTTTTAGTTCTTGGTTTAGGATTTCCAATTCAATATATACTAATACTTTTAATTACTTAGTCTTAGTTCAATGCGATCAGATACTCTTTAAAGCATTATGTTGTTTTGAACGCAGTAGGATTTGGGTGTCATTTGGGGTATTTTTTTGTATTAGAAATTCAACATGGCTCGACTATTGATTTGTTCTGTAGTAAATGAGGAATCCCGATGTTGGTGGGATGGGACTATAGGGAGGGGGAGGCCAGCAGGCAGGATGTACCGGAGGGTGGGACCACAGTGGGCACAGCTCTGCTTGTGCATTCCGTTGTTTGTTTATTTTATTATCTTTGATACATTAGTGTCATGATACATTGCACAAGCACCTATTACATTCGGTAAGTACACAGTGCATTCTGCAAGCACATGATGCATTATGTACGAAAATGATGTATTCTGTAAGCAATTAGTACATTATCTTAGGACATGATACATTCTGCAAGCACATATTGCATTCGATTAGTATACAGTACATTGTGTGAGGACAGTATACATTCCATAACGATGTGATGCACTCTGTAAGGATAGTATGCATTATGTAAGCACACAATGCATTCTGTACGCACATGATGCATTTTGTAAGCACATATTATATTATGTAAGTACATAATACATTATGTAACCAGGTAATACATTATGTAAGGACATTACACTTTCTCTAAGTACAGAGTAGCTTGCTTAGCTTATACATGTTAAATTAAAACCCATAGCATATATATATGCATAATATGTCAATTTCTAACTTGCAGTTTGTCTTGATGCTATTTGTTGAACTCATTAAATTGATTAGATACATTTTGAAAAATATTGTTGTGCTTACCCATGCAAAATAATTTAGATTGCAAAGACATCACAGGTTCTCATTACAAGAAACCTTACTGGCCGCATTACACTAATACTTTCATAAAAACTACAATGATGGGGAGACGACGTCAGTCAGTTAGTAGACACCATTCACCATTGTAGCTGATTACACTGTGGAAGGAATAACATCAAGGCACAAAGGATTGACGGTAGTAGAATGTGGTTTAATACACAAACATTCACCAACCAAGTGAACAACCGAAGTTGCATCACAAAGGATTGACAGCGGTAGAATGTGCTTGCTCCACAAACATTCCCCAACGAAGTGCCCCACATAAACCATCGTTCACACAGCTTACCTCACCCCTACATGACTCTAAGCATGGATGTTCCTCCTAATGTCAGGGATTCGCCTGGCAGATGCCAATGTTGAGAGCAGAGGAGCTGAGGAAAACTGGCTCTGATTATTGGGTGGTTCGTAACCTTGTCCGTTACAGGCTGCAGCTCTGCAGCAATAGAGAATGGCCCAATAAATCAGGCCATTCTTTGGATTGAAGACTTAACTTCAGGGGGGCAGTTATAGAAGCGGGGGTGACTTTACAACAATGTAGACCCGCTAAGGACAACACAAGAACGGATGTGGCTAATACAGTTTATTATTACCATCTGAATACCATATCTGGCTGGCCTAACCGCCGAATCAAATAAACAAAACTTTTTCTCGGTGAGCAAACCAGCACGCAGGCCGGGTGTGTATCAGGAAAGGCGCCGGGCCGGCCGAGCGCCGTGGTTATATACAACTACTGGAACGCCGCCTAGCGAGCAGCGGGCGCAAAATGCTTAGCGCGGAGCCAGCGCGTTCGAAACGCCGGAATTTGGCACAGCTCATATATGCAATTGTCAACGCCCGCGGGTACCTACACCAGCATATACGCATATATACTACCTGTAGACCCGCTAAGGACAACACAAGAACGGATGTGGCTAATACAGTTTATTATTACTATCTGAATACCGTATCTGGCTGGCCTAACCGCCAATGGCGCACAACGCCCCCAGCCAACTAATAATTCGACAAGGCCGAAGCGACTCTCATGTCAGCTAAAATCCGCTCAGGGAGAGGAGAAGCAATATAAGAAAAAATAGCATCCGAGGACCAATCCCCTCTAGTCCTCAACTCCTCTAACATAGAGCCCTGCATAGCAAGAAACGTACAACCCCCCCTGCAAAGTGAATGACAAGAAAACAACTCCTTCTGCAACCCTGCGCACTCAGCAAAATACTTAATCGCACAATTCAACGTTCGATATTCCAAAGGCTTGAACCCACCCTTAGGTGAAGGCACTTGAAAAGCCAGTAAAGTGTCCAACACAGGGACCTCCCTAAAGTGTCTCCTAGTCCAATAGACTGCACACAACTCATGATTCATCACCTTAGCAACAGGGATCAACAATTCTCGCTGCCTAAACTGGATAGTTTTAGTCCGTTTTACTGTAATTAACATCCCCCAACTGAAGAATTTAAAGTTCTCCCTAGACAGCACGGAATCCGACCT
The DNA here is from genome assembly GCA_030323885.1 of Branchipolynoe longqiensis. Classification (NCBI taxonomy): domain Eukaryota; kingdom Metazoa; phylum Annelida; class Polychaeta; order Phyllodocida; family Polynoidae; genus Branchipolynoe; species Branchipolynoe longqiensis. The sequence goes on along the minus strand of CM059193.1, from coordinate 51,746,937 downwards.
CGTTAACTGACTCTTCCTCAACAGACCCCTAAAACCTGTCAATAAGGCAGCACGAATCGCAACATGACCTACACTGCTCGACATAAAGGAAAAAATCAATAATAACTGCCTAGGTAATAACGGAGAAGCGCGTCTCACCACGCACCCCAGCTGTCTCTTCGCTCCTCCCAATACCGTTTTGATCAAATGAGAGCTATAATTAATAGGAGGAGAATCTCTAGCCTGTAAAAAATAATTAAGTGCCGACAAGTAATTCGTAATAGAGCTAAACTTTAAAGATCTTGTCAACCAAGTAATATACAACCCCACCTGCACATCAGGGCATGGCAGGGGAGGAAATATACCTTGGAACTCGTCTAAAAACGAGAAATACTTCTTAATCTGCGCTGAACGCATGGTGCGACTGCTTTCAGCATAGTAGCTCGACCATAGCAGCGACATCTCCCGACGCAATTCTGGCAAGAAAAAAGGAAAACATAAAGTCAAGCAACCAAATGTCTACAGCACAACCGCCCAGCAGAGTCTACCGACCCAATCCGAGTCCTATCACTCTCTACAATCCAATGACTCAAAGCGTCGCAAATAACATTTCTCTCACTAGGTACATATACTGAACTAATCTCGAAATTATATTCGCAAGAAATCCAGAATAACTGCCTCACCCACTCCATTATTAATTTACTCTTACACCTTCCAGATGCTAAAGCTGTTCGAACAGTTATGTTATCTGTGACGAACACCACCGATTTGTCCCTCCAATGCTCTCCCCACCTTGCCGCGGCCGCCATAACCGCCCACATCTCACGTACATTAATATGCACGTCATTGCAAATCTGACTGGACTGTGCGTAATGATGGCGAACTGAAGACTCTAAGTCTTGAGACGCGTCCGAGTAAAAAACTCCCATGCACCAGTCGTCACCGTGTAGCGCGCCAAACCCAGAGGACGACGCATCCGTATACACAGACACGCACTCCGCGTGGCTTCCCAATATGCGTGCATGGCCATTGAAACAGTCTACAAACTCTAACCACCACGCTATCTCCTCCTTAAATGCCCGATTTAGCCTAAACTGGTAGTACGGGCGCTTCAGTGTCCTAATGGCGTCATAGACACGACTACAGAACGAACGGCCTCCCTTCACCACTGAAGTACAATGCGCTAGGTGCCCTCCTAACCTCTCTAAGTCCCGTCTCATCGCCTTTCGTCTTCCCACAAAGGAAAGCAGATGGGCTTTCAATTTCAATACCTTATCAGCAGGCAGAAACAACTTCATGCGCACCGCATCAATCTCTATGCCCAGGAACCTGGTGCACTAAGATGGAGATAACATCTTAGGGAAACTAACAAAAAACCCTAACTGTCTAAGAACTCTAACAATAATCAATTGAGATCGAACACACGCGTCCCAAGACCGATCCGCTACAGCGAAATCGTCCAAGTAATTTATCACTTCTGATGCACCCCGTCGACTACAAGCACAAACTACGAAGTTACTGATCCTCGTAAATACATACGGACTGGAGGACAACCCCATACACATACGGTTATCTACAAAAAAACGAACACCTGCACCAAAATCCCATTGCAACCCCTGCCGATCTCTATCGCTCGGATGGATCGAGACTGCTCGATACGCATTTTTAATATCCACTACCGCCATGTAGTCCTGTGAACGCATACCATCGACCAGGTCATCGACGCCCAAATAGGAAAATGTCTGACTCACCTTGTCGACGTACGCATTCACAGACCCACTCAACGGGCGCAAACAATCCACAACACAGCATAAACCATCACCAGTAGACTTCGGGACACAAAAAATATTGTGAATGCAAGGGGGGGGAACTATCACCTCAGAAATATATCCATTACGTAATTCATTAGATAACTGTTCACCAATAAAGCTATAATGAGCATCAGAGCGAACTGCTCTATTAAATACAGTGTAACTAGCAATACAGTCAGAATTAATTACATTAAAGCCAAAAACAATACCTCTCAATATATAATTCCAGCCAGCGTCATGCGAACCAAATAAAAATAATTCGCAGAACGCATGACACGGGCGCAATTGTGTAAGGTTGCCCGCGATGTAATGAGTACAATGACAGCTTCCTAGAAACCATGCATTCATCACACGAAAATTAACAACAAAATTATCATCGCGATCATCAATGGTATCAACAACAAAACAATCTAACTAAGTCCACTGTAACAAACAACCAAGTACTCATTAAGTCAGTCCAATTAAGCAAGCAAGTCTGCCAATCAATGTCTGCAATGCCACATTGAGCATTGTCCACTGTAATGAGGCCAGAGTATGCGCACGACCAACTTGAGTTGCAACGCCCCCCGGCCCATCACGACCAGTCGAGCAATCAATCAGCGGAGAGTGCGTGGCATGACCACCTTGAGTCGCACCACCCCCCGGCCCATCCTGACCAATTGAGCAATCAATCAACGGATCCGCCCACCGTCGGTCCTCATGAACGTCCATTGACTCACTCCCCTCAAAACCGGTGCGCCCGACCCCACATCAATCCTTCCTACACTTGTCGCGCCGGTGCGATTTCGCACCGCACTTGCCGCACCAATGCCCGAACCGACATGTCTGTTCGTCCCTCGAACACCCATCCTCACTATTGAATCCATAACAAGGTCGCACACCATCTTTTGTATATTGCTTCGACTCGCCTCCTTTTTTCGACTGACTATAAGTGTTTGTCTTCAAACAATCAAATCCGTAGTAACGCAGAGTCAATTCAGAATTTCCCGGGTTAAACGCAGAATAACCGTCCTCCGCCGCCAAGCGACGAACACCCACATCATAGTTCACATGCGCAGCATTTACAAATTTATCAGCCTTAGCCCTACCCGCCAGATAAGCGACATGACAAACAAAACGCTTATAGTCTCTAACGTTTGAATCCTTAGTATGAAGCATCCAGTAACAGTTTGCCTCAATAAGTTCATAGCAATTCAACCTATGAACAGTTTTCTTATCCTCTGTGAAGCGCTTTATGAACCACTTACTTCTAAGTCGCCTCTCGCGACTACGCGTCCTGTCTGAGGACGATGACGATGAACAACTACGGCGCCTATGGCGCCTATGACGACTCGAAGGACTCCTGCCCCGCCGCAGCTCCGACTTGCATGTCTCACGCACCGGCGTCCCCGACCGCCGGCGCGCGTTCAGCGACCCCGACGCTTGCCTGACGAGGTGGCGCGGTCCCTGCACGCACCATCCCCCCTCTGTTGCCCGACACGCTCCGACTGCCGGTACTGGAGACACTCCGACGGCGACTCAACGAACGGCTCCCTCACCGCCCCCTCGACACGCTCCCATGCCTGCCGCCCGACCTGCTCCGCCTGTCACCGCTGTCCCGAGACGCACTCCTGTCCGCACCTCCCAACGACATTAACGACAGCTCCCTCTCAATTGCTATAGTCTTCTCCGCTATCACTGCCTTTCTTTTCCTCTTCTCCAAACCCCGCAAACGCTCAAGCAATGAACGTTCGTCGTCACTTATCGGGTCGTCCGAGACGACTGGCACGACCAAACTAGCTTTAGCAGGCTCCAGAAGCTTTTCCGACTTCAACTTTTCTTTTTCCATCATTTCCTCCGCTTGACGCGTAGCACGACGCGTCCGAGCCGGGCATCGAGTGCACCCGTCATTGATGGGCGCCGGGTGTATATAGCCACATGGTGCACAAAAGTCCTTCGGCATATGTCCCAAAGACAATAACCGATAAGTGACAGTGACCAACCAATGACGTGCGTATGGTGACAGGAGAGGTCGACTGCTGACAGCAGCCGGTGCAGACGGTGCAGGCCGTCGAACAACTGACTTTTTCTTGGTGAGCAAACTGGCGCGCAGGCCGGGTCCGTATCAGGAAAGGTGCCGGGCCAGCCGAGCACTGTGGTTATATACGACTACTGGAACGCCGCCTAGCGAGCAGCGGGCGCAAAATGCTTAGCGCAGAGCCGGCGTGTTCGAAACGCCGGAATTTGGCCCAGCTCATATATGCAATCGTCAATGCCCGCGGGTACCTACACCAGCATATACGCATATATACTACCTAACAATGAGTCGTTGGAGCAGTACCGGATCACTGGTCCAATTGTAGCTGTTAACTTGCCTCCAATAGCCGATGGTTCAGGAGGAAGGGATGGGAACAGGTGGGATCTGCAGGCAAGAACAAAGTGAAAAAGAAACAGGGCCCCACCCAAGAAAACAACTCCCTTGATCAGGGGGGGAAGTAAGCCTGGGAGAAAAAAAATAGAAAGGGGAGAATAGAGGAAAGAGAAATGAGGATAGTTGAGTCAAAGGGTCATGCCTCCTTGCCCTGTGGTGACCAGTTGGCGAGCCGGAGACACGTACAGAGTAAGATGCAGAAAGTGAAATGCTAGCTTGCCCCCCTCCTGGAACTCTTTTCAGACATAACCAAGGAGGAGCACGGCACAGTGGAGAGGAGTGGACAAGGCAGGTTCCAGACAGCAAGTGTGAGGAAACCTGTGTGACAGCCGGCTTTATACCCAACTGGAGGACCTGACCTGCCATCTACCAGGGAATGCTGTCCGGCCTCAAGAAATCAGAATGCGCCTGGTGTGGGGTGGTCTGCCTGACTGACTTAGCCAATCAGGGGTCAGATGCCCAGTGGTCACTGGTGGTACTAAAGGTTTGTCATTTAGTTGCGCACAAATACATATACTTTTCATCTCCAATTCATACATCGAGATAACATTTAGTAGATTTCCGGAATGCTACAACATACCATAATTATAAGGAATAAGAATAATATATTCATATCCCAAACTATGGTAACATTCATATAAAAGGGGGTGTATTCCCACTGTTAACACAGCATTCTTAATGATGTGTTAGTAAATGGGTATGGTTGTCTCAGTGTGTCAGCATGCAGGCTTTGTTCTACAAGCCAGGCTGTTCCCACAAAATACTGTCACCTGGATTGCAAGACACAAGAATCAGGATTCCCACTGACACTAATCGTCGTTAATTAAAAGATACAAAACTTCTTCGATCAGAACCGCATAATTTTACAATTTGTTAAGTTAGCCATTGTTATTTTGTAGTGATACACTTGGTTGTACAGGCAGGAAGATCACGCCAGAAAGATTTGCCTACCAAAGTCGCCCTCCCAAAATCACTGATTAAATAAAAAGTAAATTAAAAAACAAAACAAAAACCACCTGGATCAAGGCATTGTGGATAGTATTAGCACCATGTCCCGATATCCCACTCAATCATACTCTCCTGACGCTGAGCCGAAACACCACTTGCCCGTTGCTACCAATGTCAATGGCCACAAGAGATAAGTGCCAATGAACTTTTCGGTTGGACTCGGCTATGGATCGATCTCATAGACTCTGACATGGGATCCCGCACCGCTAGTCCATCCTGTCAGTTAGAGATAGGCAAGAAGCACTCACCCAGACAATAGGTTCCACACTGCTTGCTGAGTCAGTCTGAGTGCCATTGATGAACAAAGTGAGTGTGAAATCTGCAATGAAGCATCATCAGGGTATGAGGCGTCAATAACTGCCTCACAACCACACCACAGATACTAATGAGATAATAGAGGAATAGGTGGTTAAGTGACGTCATTAAACCGTGACAATTGGTCATTTTGAAAGTGTGATAATTGTTCACGTCATTCATATGCTTTGCCTAGTAGCAAGTATACTGACATGTCCAGATATAGTCCACCCTCCTGAGATATAGAATTATGGCTGTTCTGTAGGTTCATCCTGTATACTCAGCTCTCAACTTTGGGATGAATCTAAGCAAGGCAAATAAAGTTTTAATCCCACATACTAGTATTAATAGTGGTAGTACTAGCAAGGATTTTATGTTGCCCTTATCATCAATCATTATCAAACTTCCAATATGGTGGCCATATTTTCTAATTGCATGCTGGGAGAGCCTCAAACAGGCTCGCTTTGCCATCCTTATATGTGAAATCCTTTGACCACACCACAAACACCTTCAAGTACAATCCGATCGTTTTCAGTTTCTGTCATTTTCTTAAATAAATGTATTAAGCTGATAGCTATAATCAACCTTACTTTAGTTTGAAGTAACTTTTATTTTGGCTGACTTTTGAGATATTTTAAGTGCAAATATGCTAAATTAGTTTTGGCAAGCATTTCAAAACTCTGACACCATAGGCTTCTGTGGTAAAACTAACATGTTCTATTAAATTACCTCAGTCTTCCTTTCCATGTGGTGACAAATGCATAATAAGTGCACGAGTATCTAAGTTAGATATCTAGAATCAAATTTAGATCATTGATTTAGTTTTGAAAATGGGATACTTTCATCGGACTAGGCAGCTTTAAAGTTCAAAATGGATGGATTTTAGTTTGTGCAATATGTGTTTGGATGCATGTCGCCTGGTCATTACAAGTTCCTTCACTTTAGTTGGCAGTAACTTTTATCTTAAAGGGACCAGCTATAGCTCGCTGGGACACTGAGCGTACTCCGACAAATGCTCTCCAAGCACAATCTTGTTTAGTTTTTATGTTTAAATGAACCAAGTATGTGTGGGGAGAGTATGGGACCAGGGCACTGCAAGTCTGAACTGCAATGGCAGTTTGTTGTCTTCAAAATGGCCGCCCCCATAGGCGGCGGCCATTTGCAATGCAAAAGCTGCGCTGTGATTGGCTGAAATTGTGCCGGCAACAGGCTCACACAGTAACAAGATTTGCTGGTTCCCAGTATGGGCTCAGCTTGTGCCCGGCAGTGTTAGGGACCGATTACGCCGAAATCTATTGAATGCGATCATATTTAACAGAATTACATACTAAAATAATGAAATTTAATTAAATTAACCTTAAATTCCAAGCGGTATTAACGAATAATCGATTACACCCGAATATACAAATCGCCGCCGGCGCATTCCCGAGTTCGTTTGTTTTCCACGCGGCGGATAGCTGGCGACTTCAAAGGCTTAAAGTTGCATAGTCCGATGCTTTTGAGTTTCTGCTGTATTTGGTGGGATACATATATTAAGTCGATCTTTATCATTTCCTTGTAGTAAGTTTTGTTTTAAAGTTGTAGAGGCTGATGCTTTTAAGTTTCTGCCGTATTTTCGGGAATCAATATATCAGGTTGATCATTATCATTTCTGAAATTAAAATGTACACAATGCAATAAGTAATGAGTACGAGGTACATTGAATCATTTTACATTTACATGCGAGGTTTTGGTTCTTGGCTTAGGATTTCCAATTCAATAGATACTAATAGTAATTCCTTCAAAAGCTGCATAGTCGGACAAAAACACGAAATTATCAAAACCAAAGCCAATATCTAAATGCCATTCTACATACCCAACGCACATACTGGTGCACTTAATAAATACGTCTAAGACTTGTGATACCGGTAAGACTGTACGTACACTGGGCCTCATATCTGAGCGCTATATGGGTCCAACTTCCTGCGGAGAGTAGGCTGGTGTTGCCGACGGTGGCGCCCCCGTACTGGCCGAAGGGCACATAGTTCTGGAGGTAAATACACATCCCTGTCCCGGGGGTGCATAGCAGGGGCTGGGTGGCCGAGGAGGGCGCGGCGCCTGGCTGCACCCACAGCGCCACGGTGAAGCTGCCAGGCAATGGGTGTCAGGGTAGCCGTCAAGATGGTTAACAACACTTGTATGCTACTGGGTTTATTCTCTAAAACTGGCCACCACATGTTTGGTTTCCACGTTACGATGCTGATAATTAATTCGTTCTTTTATTGACTGTAAGTCAAATAATTATTGTTGCCTCTGTGTATTAAAGTTGTGTGGTCCGATGAAACGTATTTTTTTCAAAACCAAAACACTTATATAAATTTGGTTCTATATATCCAACTTAGATACTAGTGCATTAGCTAAGGATTGGGGATAGCCTAGAAAGAATAATTAGTGAATTTATTACCTCATCCCCTTGGACACCAAATTTGAGACAGGAACACTCATTAAGCAATTAGGTCAATCTCGTGGCCTAATTAGCCAAACCCTCATTCCAAGTACCATATATGTAAAATGGTCATCACAAGATGTCAATATGCGTCATAACTCGAGCACTTTTGGAAAGCTTGTCGAAAGTATTTTGGGTTATTTCAGCTCAAATTGCTTCAAAACTAACCATTTTTCATCAAAATTACTCCGGACTAATGATTACTAGGTTATAACGATTAATTTGATATATTTATCTGAAAAATCAAATAAAAATTCTAACGCCATCGGACCATGCAACTTTAAGTATGTTAGCAATGATCCCTATATTTAATCTATCCCATAACATATATCAAAAGTATACTCAAATGATGATCTGTGCTAATGTGAAAATGTGACAATTAACTCATTGATGACATGCATTTACCCAAACCTTTTCTCAGTGGTTTTATATACGATGTTTAGCAGCCCTGTTCACTGAGCTGTCACCGTGTGTCGGTGTGGGAATAATTCATGCACAGTACCTTTTTCCTTCAATTAGATCATTTTGCTATTACATTTATTGATTCAGCAGGGGAAATTTCAATCGTGGACAATTGGTCTTCCTGATACGTCTGCACCTTGCCCTATCCTAGTAATACCAAATGTCAGGCTAGGTTATGACAACCATCATTTTTTAAGTCATCGCTTTGACTCGGCCAGGGTGTAAACCCCATGGGTTCGAATCCCACGAAACACCACATGGAAAGCGGATGTTCAACCCATTCGGCCATGCCGTATGGTTTCAACAGCAAGATAGCAGCCATGCTATACACACTCACCTATCCGTCAACTGGTAAGCGGAGAAGGTTGCCATGGTAACGAAGTCGTCAATGCCGTCGAACTTCAGTGCGTAGTTGGCACGGTCCAGACAGCGGAACGAGAGCGCCGACCAGATGACGTCACTCATCCCTTGCAGGAAGACTCCGAGGCGCCCCCCAGTGAGAGCCGTCGTACTAATGTCGCCAGAGTCGGCCACCAGGGTGCGGTTTGAGTTGACGCGAAGCCTGATGGGAAAGGACGGAGGGAAGCGCATCATCTTTGATCAAAATTGCATGGTCCGATAGTCATTTTCTGAGAAAAATACATTAAATTGATTCGTATAAGGTACTTTAATTTAGTTTGAAGTAAATGTGTTTTAATATTTTAAATGGCTAACTTTAGAGATATTTAAATATTCTAATAAAATTCTAATAAAATAAGGCAACAATTCAAAAAGCCACCAGACTATGCAACTTTAACTAACTGCAATGGCGGCAGGTACACTCACCTCATGCTGCCCACTGATGGCCGGAACTGGAGGCGCCACCTGTAGGAAGTGTGCGGCAACCACCCGGTCATATTACCCGCCTGCCACAGCAGCGCCACCTGGGAGGGCGTCGCGTCACTCCGCCAGAGGGCGTCACTCAAAGCGAGGCTGGGCCCGGTGGACGAGTCGACGAGCTGAGGGGTGTGGGTGACAGGGAGGGGGGGGGGGGTGCGGGAGGAACAAGAGGAATTTAGATAGCTTATTGAGGCTTTGCGTCCTAGCAACATAGAAGGTCATAGGAGGATGGGCACTGTATTCAGTTCACACAGAGATGCCTAGTGATTTCAGTGCACACACATACCCGACTGTTGACATCAGTGCACACACATACCCGACTGTTGACATCAGTGCACACACAGACACTACTGATATCAGTGCACACACAACCCCGACTATTGACATCAGTGCGCACACAGTTCCAACAACTGAGATCAGTGTACACAGATCCGACTACTGACATCAGTGCACACACAGCCACTACTGACATCAGTGCACACACAGCCCCAACTATCGACATCAGTGGACACACATTTCCAATAAGTGACATCAGTGCACATAGACCCGACTACTGACACCACTACACACATAGCCCTGACTGTTGACAACAGTGCACACACAGCCCTGACTATTGACATCAGTGCACACACAACCCTAACTACTGACATCAGTGCACACACAACCCTAACTACTGAAATCAGTGCACACACGAGCACTACTGACATCAGTGCACACACAGACCCGACTACTGACATCAATGCACACACAGCCACTACTGATATCAGTGCACACACAGCCCCCACTACTGACATCAGTGCACACACATACCTGACTACTGACATCAGTGACCACACATACCCGACTGTTGACATCAGTGCACACAGTCACTATTGACATCAGTGCACACACAGCCACTACTGACATCAGTGCACACACAGCCCCCACTACTGACATCAGTGCACACACATACCTGACTACTGACATCAGTACACACATACCCGACTGTTGACATCAGTGCACACACATACCTGACTACTGACATCAGTACACACATACCCGACTACTGACATCAGTGCACACACATACCCGACTGTTGACATCAGTGCACACACAGCCACTACTGACACCAGTGCACACACATCCTGTGGGTACCTTCAGGCTGAGGCCGCGGGTGGCGCCCAGGAAGGAGTGTGTGTTAGAACTGTTGGCGCGCCACTGAACCAGGTAGAAGTGTCGGTTGCTTTGGTAACCGAACACAAAGCCAATAAAGTCCTGTCGGCTGCGGCCGTCCACGTACCACGTCCCGGAGTAGTCGACGTCTCCCACCGCCTGCGGTCCTGGAAACGGCAACGATAATGATGATGGTGGTGGTGATGGTGGTGATGGTGGTGGTGGTGGTGATGGTGGTGGTGATCGTGATGGTGGTGATAATGGTGGTGATGGTGGTAATGCTGGTGGTAATGGTGATGATGATGATGACGATGACGATGACGACAACACTGATGATTATGATGATGAGGTGAATGATGATAATGATGATGATCATGACGATGATGACGACGACGATGATGATTATATCAACCATATTATTTTTAATAGAGCGCTCTCACCAGAAGGAGAAATTCGAAGGCGCTGCACAATAAAACTATAATATGACATATTTATACTTCGGTCTAGCATCACATTTTCAAAACCAAAGCATTTACCTAGATTTGATCACTTAAGGTCCAGTCAGACTTTACCGGACTGAGTACTGGACACCACCGGACAAAGAATTGTCTAGTCCGTTGGCATCCGGTGTCAAAATGTACCGAAATTTATTTAAATGTACCAGATGAATCGAATGCTAAACGGACAAGGAACGTACATTAACGAATAGCCACCGGACGAGAACCAGGCAAGAACCGGACGGCAACCGAATGTCAAACGGACGGATGGGACACCAACCGGACTCCAACCGGACACCAACCGGACACCTACTGAACTGATCATGGAGGCGCTGAAAACTGACGGACCGAATTCCTGCAGCACCATCAACGGACACTGCAGGAAGCAAGCTGGAGACATAACGGATGGGTACCGGACATGAAACGGACAAAGGAGACAAACCAGACAAAACGGACATCAACCGAACAAGTCAGTCTGGCGGTGTCCGGTACAAGTTTTGTGCATGTTCAAAACTTGTACCGGACATCACCGGACACCACCGGAGATAGAACGGACACGCCGGATGGGTACCGTATATAAAGCGTACATTACCGTATTTCACCAGTCAGTGTCCGGTTTCTGTCCGTTTTCTCAATCCGGTGAGGTGTGACTGGGGCTTTATATTCAACTTGGATATTGGTGCCCTCATTCAGTTGTTATTGCTGCATGAAAAGGGCAACTTGGATATTGGTGCCTCATTCAGTTGTTATTGCTGCATGAAAAGGGCAACTTGGATATTGGTGCCTCATTCAGTTTGTATTGCTGCATGAAAAGGGCATTTAACCGGGTAGCCAGCATTTTGACGTGCATTCTAAAATTAATGTATGGTGGGTTCATCGGAAATAGCTCCAAAGCGATTAATAATAAAAGTTACTTCAAGCTGAAGTAAGGTACAGTGTGGCGACTGACATTGTATATTCATCTCCGAATATTGCGGACACCCAGAACCAGCGGGCGGTACAACGTCAGGCTGGTGCGTCCTTAGAGCAGATCAACATTTTCAACGGACGCTAATGGCTTTCTTACCTCCTCTGGTAATCTACTCCATTAGCCTTACTACCGCACATGTAGCATTCCCTGGCTGGGGCAAGTGAAGGGGGGGCGGGGGAGGGAAGCGCCTAGATCAGCCAGGAGAGGATCTGTAAGATAATATGTAAGACGGTAGAGGGGAAGGTAGGAAGGTGTGAGGCTACCAGAAGGTGTAGTAAGTGTGGGTGTGGACATGGGGATGAAGGTGGGGTGGTGACGAGGGTGAGGGTTGAGGTGGGGGTAGAGAGGGTGCGGGCGGGCGGGGGAGTAAGGGGAGTGGTGAGGGTATTGGTGTGGGTGGTGGTGTGGGTGAGTGAGGGTAGTGGTGTGGGTAGTGGTGTGGGTGGTGGTGTGGGTGAGGGTGGTGATGTGGGTGATGTTGATGGTGGTGATGTGGGGGGGGGGGGTGTAGGTGTGGGTGAGCCTGGTGGTCAGGGTGTGGGGTGATGGTGATGGTGATAAGGGCGAGGGTGCTGAGCGTTGTGAGAATGAGAGTGGATATCAGCTGCATGGATGAGTGAGTGTGGGTGGGTGGGATGAGAGTACACACGTGTGTGGTGGTGGTGAGGGCTGTGCTGAGGGTGTGGGTGGTGGTGATGAGGTGAGTGCGTGGATGAGTGAGTGAGTGTGGGTGGGGTGACGGTACACACATGTGTGGTGGTGGTGAGGGCTGTGCTGAGGGTGTGGGAGGTGGTGATGAGGTGAGTGCGTGGATGAGTGAGTGTGAGTGGGGTGAGAGTACACACGTGTGTGGTGGTGAGGGCTGTGATAGTGTGGGGAGTGGTGATGATGTGAGTGTGTGGATGAGTGAGTGTGGGTGGGTGGGGTGACGGTACACACGTGTGTGGTGGTGGTGGTGAGGACTGTGCTGAGGGTGTGGGAGGTGGTGATGAGGTGAGTGTGTGGATGAGTGAGTGTAGGTGGGGTGAGAGTACACACGTGTGTGGTGGTGGTGAGGGCTGTACTGAGGGTGTGGGAGGTGGTGATGAGTGATGCGTGATGATGGTGAGTGTGGGTGGGTGGCGGTCCACACGTGTGTGGTGGTGGTGAGGGCTGTGCTGAGGGTGTGGGAGGTGGTGATGAGGTGAGTGCATGGATGAGTGAGTGAGGGTGGGTGGGGTGACAATACACACGTGTGTGGTGGTGGTGAGGGCTGTACTGAGGGTGTGGGAGGTGGTGATGAGGTGAGTGCGTGGATGAGTGAGTGTGGGTGGGATGAGAGTACACATGTGTGGTGGTGGTGGTGAGGGCTGTGCTGAGAGTGTGGGAGGTGGTGATGAGGTGAGTGTGTGGATGAGTGAGTGTGGGTGGGTGGGATGTGAGTACACACGTGTGAGGTGGTGAGGGCTGTTGAGCGTGTGGGAGGTGGTGATGAGGTGAGTGTGTGATGAGTGAGTGTGGGTGGGTGGGGTGAGAGTACACATGGTGGTGGTGGTGAGGGCTGTGCTGAGAGTGTGGGAGGTGGTGATGAGGTGAGTGTGTGGATGAGTGAGTGTGGGTGGGTGGGATGAGAGTACACACGTGTGTGGTGGTGAGGGCTGTTTTGAGCGTGTGGGAGGTGGTGATGAGGTGAGTGTGTGGATGAGTGAGTGTGGGTGGGTGGGGTGAGAGTACACACATGTGTGGTGGTGGTGAGGGCTGTGCTGAGAGTGTGGGAGGTGGTGATGAGGTGAGTGTGTGGAATGAGGTGTCACAAACGATGAGTGAGTGTGGGTGGGGTGACGGTACAACGTGTGGTGGTGGTGAGGGCTGTCTGAGGGTGTGGGAGGTGGTGAAGTGATGGTGAGTGTGTGGGAGAACATGAGGGGGCTGGGAGGTAGGGAGGTGGTGATGAGGTGAGTGCGTGGATGAGTGAGTGTGGGTGGGTGGGGTGACGGTACACACGTGTGTGGTGGTGGTGAGGGCTGTGCTGAGGGTGTGGGAGGTGGTGATGAGGTGAGTGCGTGGATGAGTGAGTGTGGGTGGGGTGAGAGTACACACGTGTGTGGTGGTGGTGAGGGCTGTGCTGAGGGTGTGGGAGGTGGTGATGAGGTGAGTGCGTGGATGAGTGAGTGTGGGTGGGATGAGAGTACACACGTGTGGGTGGTGGTGAGGGCGTGCTGAGTGTGGGAGGTGGTGATGAGGTGAGTGCGTGGATGAGTGAGTGGGGTGAGAGTACACACGTGTGGTGGTGGTGAGGGCTGTGCTGAGGGTGTGGGAGGTGGTGATGAGGTGAGTGCGTGGATGAAGGGTGTGGGTGGGGGTGAAGTACACACTGTGTGGTGGGTGAGGGCTGTGCAGGTGTGAGTGGTGATGAGTAGTGTGTGGATGAGTGAGTGTGGGTGGGTGGGGTGACGTACACACGTGTGTGGTGGTGGTGAGGGCTGTGCTGAGGGTGTGGGAGGTGGTGATGAGGTGAGTGCGTGGATGAGTGAGTGTGGGTGGGTGGGGTGAGAGTACACACGTGTGTGGTGGTGGTGAGGGCTGTGCTGAGGGTGTGGGAGGTGGTGATGAGGTGAGTGCGTGGATGAGTGAGTGTGGGTGGGTGGGGTGAGAGTACACACGTGTGTGGTGGTGGTGAGGGCTGTGCTGAGGGTGTGGGAGGTGGTGATGAGGTGAGTGCGTGGATGAGTGAGTGTGGGTGGGGTGAGAGTACACACGCGTGTGGTGGTGGTGAGGGCTGTGCTGTGGGTGTGGGAGGTGGTGATGAGGTGAGTGTGTGGATGAGTGAGTGTGGGTGGGTGGGGTGACGGTACACACATGTGTGGTGGTAGTGAGGGCTGTGCTGAGGGTCTGGGAGGTCGTGATGAGGTGAGTGCGTGGATGAGTGAGTGTGGGTGGGTGGGGTGACGGTACACACGTGTGTGGTGGTGGTGAGGGCTGTGCTGAGGGTGTGGGAGGTGGTGATGAGGTGAGTGCGTGGATGAGTGAGTGTGGGTGGGTGGGGTGAGAGTACACACGTGTGTGGTGGTGGTGAGGGCTGTGCTGAGGGTGTGGGAGGTGGTGATGAGGTGAGTGCGTGGATGAGTGAGTGTGGGTGGGTGGGGTGACGGTACACACGTGTGTGGTGGTGGTGAGGGCTGTGCTGAGGGTGTGGGAGGTGGTGATGAGGTGAGTGCGTGGATGAGTGAGTGTGGGTGGGTGGGGTGACGGTACAACATGTGTGGTGGTGGTGGTGGTGAGGGCTGTGCTGAGGGTGTGGAGGGTGTGGTGATGAGGTGAGTGCGTGGATGAGTGAGTGTGGGTGGGTGGGGTGACGGTACACACATGTGTGGTGGTGGTGAGGGCTGTGCTGAGGGTGTGGGAGGTGGTGATGAGGTGAGTGTGTGGATGAGTGAGTGTGGGTGGGGTGACGGTACACACGTGTGTGGTGGTGGTGAGGGCTGTGCTGAGGGTGTGGGAGGTGGTGATGAGGTGAGTGCGTGGATGAGTGAGTGTGGGTGGGTGGGATGAGAGTCCACTGGCTTGTGTTTTTGTTGGTGTTTTTTGTGACAAGATTTTTATTCTGCCCATAAAGTATAAGCTCCCATGAGGGTGCTTGTTTTCACTGCCGGACAGGTGTGATACTGGATTGGTCTGGTCCCGCACTCAGGAGTGTTTACCTGATCTTCTCAGGCCAACCTTTTGCGGGTTTGGGTGTGAGCAGTTTCTATATTAGTTTTTTTGAATTTTCATATGTATATGATAACTTAGCCTACGATGTACATCTACCCAGATGACATAATTGCCTGAAGGAGAGGATCCCGTTCCATTGTGGTTTGTTACAGCATCATTTCACTCACGCCCTGTCCTTAGATAGTACACCAGTATGCCAGAACACCCCTGGACCCTTCAGGACTGCGACTAGGTGGGATGGTTGTGTTGTGCAGTTAGCCATTTTGTATTTCAGGGTGAATCGGATGCGTGACCATGGCCTGCCTGGTTCTGCTTTGGTTTGTGCCAGTACACATACCCAGACGGACTGTGCCCTGGTGGTGGGGGTGGGGTGGGAGTGTCTGGGGTGCCCGAGTAAATATATATATATGTGATGTATAAGCAGTATGCGAGTATAAACGCACGTAAGGGATTATATGTTTATTTCCTACCCTAAATATGGATGGGGTGGCTTACTTGTTGTATGCCCCCCCCCCTCTGACCACGTGACCGGGGGGCTCCACCCCGGCGCACCTCTATCCTGGGCGCTACACTGTACTTGCGCCCGAGAGTTTTTTTGGGTATATATATATATATATATATATATATCTATATATATATATATATATATATATATAGTTAGTGTGAGGGGGATGACGGGGCTGGAAGAATCCAAGTGCCCCGGTGAGGCGGCCTCACCGACCAGCAGCCCCGGGTGCTCGCTGAACGCGCCGTGCAGCACCTCCCGCCCAGCGTCCCGCAGGCGCCACTCACGTGACGGCGCTGTGACGTCACGCAGCGACACCGGCATGTAAGGCGCGAAGCCCGTGCGGGAGACGGCGGGGTGTCCGGGGCACGGGTCGTCGTTGTCCAGCACGGCGTCCCCGTCCAGGTCCCGCTCGCACGCCGTCCCGACGCCGTTACCTGCGGGAGAGTATGGTACCCGCTTGCTTACTGAGTTGGGTTTTACGTCCTAGCAACATCAAAACAAATACAGGTGCCTGCTTACAACAGTGCGCACTCACGATGACTTCATGCTTCATTTGGATGGTATATACGCTGGCCACCAGCGTCATGATCTGATATCACACTCAGTCACATTATCCTGAGCTAACCAGTCTTTGTCCTATCCTATTAATGCTGAGTGCCAGGCTAGGTAGTGACAAGTATCAATTTGGTAAGTCATTGTTTTGGCTAGGCCTCGGGATTCAAACTCTCGACCTTCCTCACGGGATACCAATTCGACCACTGCGCCTGGTTACTGCTAATATGTAAGTAGCCCTCCCACTGTCTTAACCATCATCTGTAATAAACTAAACGAGGTTGATCTGAGCCATGTGGATGTAGCATTAGTGTGTGCGAGGTGTGATTCAAGTGGACTGAGTTTAAAGCTGCATAGTCTGACGAAATATCAAATTTTCAAAACCAAACCAATTATCTAGATTTGATTTTACATATCTAACCTAGATACTGATGCACTTATTAAGCATTTGTTTCTGTGTAGAAGGCAATACTGAGTCAATTTAACAGAACCTGTTACTGCAGAAGTCTATGGTGTGGGTGGGATGAGAGTACACACGTGTGTGGTGGTGGTGAGGGCTGTGCTGAGGGTGTGGGAGGTGGTGATGAGGTGAGTGCATGGATGAGTGAGTGTGGGTGGGTGGGGTGAGAGTACACACGTGTGTGGTGGATGTGAAATATCTCAAAAGTTTATCATATAAAATAAAAGTAACTTTGAACTAATGTTAAGTAGATACTAGTGATCGATCTAATATATTTATCTCAGAAAAAATACAATAATTTAAAACCATCGGACTATGCAACTTTAATACAATGTTCAGTAGTTAAGCTCACATCTAGGGCCGGGTAGTGGGCTCACCATGATAAATAACACTCCCAGTAGTGCAGCTGAATGCAATAGATACCTGTTTGTAATGTAATCTGTTAGTCAGATATGTTTAACCACTGTATGACCCTCAATAACTGATGTTTACTTTTTGTGCTTGGGGTGGCGGGGGGGGGGGGGTCGTTAAACAAACAAGCAAACTGTATGTCATAGTTGCCATGGTCTCAAAGAAGTACTGTATACATAACCGGCCGGGGGGTTGCTGATGTCGTGGGCAGGCTGAACATGAGTGCCCAAATACCCCTGTCACACTACGACGTAACAAGCCAACGTGAGCCTAACGTGGTCATTTTTCGTCATGACGTTGGGTCACGTCATGATGATGTCAAAATGACGTTAGAATGACGTCGAGCTATGTCACATTACGTCGTGTTACGTCGAGTTACGTCAAGGTTTTGGACATGTTCAAAACTTTCGACGTACGTCGAACGTAAGGGTTTACGTTCGCCCTACGTTCTGTTGACGTTCAGTGAACGTCAATGACGTTAAACGGACGTTATTTCAACGCTGCTCACTACGTTCCACTACGTTCCACTACGTTCCACTACGTTGACCCACATTAAACCAAGTGCAAAAGCCTACGAGGCTTAATGGGAACGTCAGGAGAACATCAGGAGAATGTCAGGATAACGTCAGCAGAACGTCAGGAGAACGGGCATTCAACATACGTTCAACGTCTCATGACATAGCTAACGTCATGTAACGTTCTTATGGCGATGGAATAACGTTCATAACGTTCCGTGAGCGTAGTGACGTTGTCCTCTCTCGGTCATTGACGGTATCACTATGCTTTACCAACGTTACGTTCTCGTCCACTACGCTGCATCCACGTTCAACTTGTGCCCAAATTTGCATACTACGCCGAGAAGTTCAACGTTCTTCACGTTCTCCCTACGTTGACGTCGTTACGTCGTAGTGTGACAGCCCCATTATCACTGCTGACCTTTTGTTAAATTTAACACTGATGTAGCACCCCATAGCATGTGGCGCCCCGTGCGACGGCCCGAGTTGCCAATACCTTTAACTGATCCTGACTGTATACCCTTATATATGTACCATATAACAACATCACGTCATGCAATGTGAAATTTGTCGGAATTGTGCAATTGTTGGAGAAATGCCACGGTTCATGTTAAAGTTTGAGTTACTAGATTCTGATCCTACCATCATCGTCTTGTTGCCCTGTATTGCTGACGTAGACGCAGTTGTCGAGCTCATTACGGATGCCATCCCCATCTACGTCATCGTCACACACGTCACCTGTAGACATCAGTCTGTTACACACCGTAAACCACTGTCACGACCCGCCACCTGGTGGCGAATTCACTAGAACCCATTCTAACAGCGCACCACCTGGTGGTGAATTCACAAGCCAGTTAGTTACATGCATGGATAGATTCTCACAACCCGCCACCCGGTGGTGAATTCACTAGAACCCATTCTAACAGCGCACCACCTGGTGGTGAATTCACAAGCCAGTTAGTTACATGCATGGATTCATTCTCACAACCCGCCACCCGGTGGTGAATTCACTAGAACCCATTCTAATAGCGCACCACCTGGAGGTGAATTCACAAGTCAGTTAGTTGCATGCATGGATTCATTCTCACAACCCGCCACCTGGTGGTGAATTCACTAGAACCCATTCTAACAGCGCACCACCTAGTGGTGAATTCACCACTCAGTTAGTTACATGCATGGATTCATTCTCACAACCCGCCACCTGGTGGCGAATTCACTAGAACCCATTCTAACAGCGCACCACCTGGTGGTGAATTCACCAGTCAGTTAGTTACATACAGTTACTCTTTCTCCTAACCTGCCAGCTGACCCTCATTGACCCACAACCACTTTATGCACAGGAGCCAAGTCTCCCTGACTGGCGGGAGATCTCCCTAATATATAGCAAAATAACTTACCGCCTTTAATTTGTAATCTCCTGCAATCTTCTTAGCTTATTATTGTTTTCAACAAATCTTTACTCATATTTGTATTAAATATAAAATGCACCATTTTGTATTTTCATTCAAAATTGTTAATATCTTTGGAATCTTAGCTGAACAATCTTCAATTCAAGGGACGGGCATGACATGGCATCCTGGACGGGTTCAATAGGGTCACGACCTGTCACGCCTCAGTGATCGCCTACCCATGCCGTCCTTGTCGACGTCTGATTGGTCGGCGTTCGGCGTCTGCTGGCAGTTGTCGAAGATGTCTGCGACTCCATCTCCGTCTCTGCAACAGTGCAAGTGACGTACATCCGGGCCGTTAGGAATAGGCACGGGCATGCTCTGGGAGCCATTTGTAACTGGTTACCTGCTATTTGTATATATATTATATGATGCATAACATATTATGTGAGTATAAAGATGCGGAAGGGAATATTACTTATTATTGTTGTTACACTCCACAAGGCTCAACACTGTACCGGTGGCACCATCTTAGCGCACATTGCCTCCACCGGATGTTTTGACTAGTGTCAGTCGCAGCAGAGGATTGTTTTTCCTTCTTTTTTTTACGGAGACAGGCATGTAATCCTTTGCCAGAGATTAAAGTACTGAACCCACTACCTTATTTCTTCTCTCTCTTTGCTGTACTGAAGCTATATTTCTATATATTATATATAACGTATGTATATACATGTATTCAGATCTTCACGGTGACTTTTAACATTGATGAAAATTGAAAATATTTCACCGAGAGCAGGATTCGAATGCACAGTTCTTGCCATTCTGGGGCAAGCATGCTAACCATCACCCGACCTAGGCTCCCTGATGCAATCCCCCTATCCACACCTAGATGTCCATGTGGGTTCTTGCCTACTGGTTCCCTGAACCTACTAGTCTCATTGAAATTCCTTTTCGTTCGAATTTACTAGTCGCTTGACCCTACTGGTTCCCTGAACCTACTGGTCCCCTTTAGCGTCCTGGTCCTGTGAACTTACTGGTCCCTTGAACCGGGCGTTAGACACGCATCACCGACCCCGTCCTGGTCGGCATCACGCTGGTCGTCATTCGTCACGTCACGGCAGTTGTCACACGCGTCGCCGACGTTGTCTGCGTCGCCTGCATTTTCCTGGTTCGGGTTCGCCATCAGTGGGCAGTTGTCGTTTACGTCAGACACCCCTAATAACCAGACCACGTGACCCCATATGTGTACATTATATGTGCACTTCAACAGAGAAAGCATCAAATTTTCACAACCAAAAGAAGCATTAAGCGTTAACATATACCAGATTTTACCATACTTACAAATCCCGGCATCTATTTCGGGATTGATATTTACATTCCCTAATCATACATGATTCAAATAAAACTCTCAAAGTGAGATGCCGGTATATAGTTATTGCACAATATAACTGTAAACCACCATGTAATGCCTTGATGGCTTATGGGGTTAGCGCCTTGACGGCTCTGCCGCTGAGTAGCAGCAGCCGCGCGGAGGAACACTTATATGGGTCCCTCCATTATGGGGCTGTCACATTACGACGCATCACTCAGACGTACAACGACGTATGTCATTTTTTTGCCACTACATCGGGATATGTCGTTATGTGTTACGTGTGCATTAGGCGTGCGTTGGTATATGTCAATGTATGTCACGTTCATTGACATACGGCGGCGCGCGGCAAGGGGTCGGCAAAGTTTTGTGCATGCACAAAACTTTTGACGTACGACAATGCATGAGTGCTTACATTACGCCTAGGTTAGGCATACGTCGGGATACGCTAGATGCGCGTTGGAGGAATGTTGTTCTTATATTGTCCTCTGTTGACTTTCGTTCCTCTGATGGAGAGTGTTCAGTGCACGTGCTGGCAACGTAGCGCCAACTTATGACAACGTTGTTCTAACGTATGCATAACATATGGCCGACATGTGATTGGCATTTCTCCACCGTGTCTCGACGTATTTGATGTATAGGGCACGCATCTGGTGCTCGCTTAACATTGCCCGGTGTTCTGCGAACGAGCCGTGAGAGTTTTGCGAACGTATTGTGAGTGTTTTTGCTTGGAGTATATAAAGGGATCGGATTTCATGTTTGATCAGAACAGCTCAGCTCTTCGGAAATGATGGATGTCCCTGCAAGGCTCCTGCAGGAATACCAACTAGCCATTCTCCAACATCACCATAATGTTAACCAATTGATACTTTACCATCTCAGAAGAATGAGACAATGTCAACTGAGAAGGATCGGAATGAGAGCATGGATCAGGAGACGGCGACAATTTGGTTTGTATGACCAGCTTCTGGTGGAACTCTGTAATAAGGACACACCTTCTTTCATCAACTTCATGCAGATGCCTCCCCAGATGTTCGATGAGTTGCTAGCCAGAGTGGGTCCTCAGATAACAAAAAAGTACACAACCTTCAGAGAGCCGATCTAGCCTGGCCTGAAGCTTGCCCTCACTCTGCGTCACCTAACCTCTGGGAGCAAGTATGCCTCCATGAAGTTTGGGTGTAGGGTCCCCTACAAGTGCAATCAATCATCGTGAGAGAGGCGTGTAAAGCAGTCATCGCCAAATACATTGATGAGATGATGACTTGACCCACGACTCCTGATGGATGGCCTGCCATCTCGGAAAAGTTCATGGGGAGGTGGATTCGATTGGTGGTTTCTTTACGCTGTGTCGGCAGGATAGGCCATATTCATGGCCATAATCACGGAGGTGGAACTTCCCCCACACATGCAGAGCACTAGATGGGAAGCATATTGCCTGCCGGTGTCCCCCAAAGAGTGGATCCTTCTTCTACAACTATAAGGGATTCTACTCCATAGTTCTCCTGGTGCTCATTGATGCAGACTACAAGTTCATCTGGGTGGATGTCGATGGAACGTGTTCGGCATCAGACGCGCAGGTTTTCAATGACTCTGAGCTGAAGGCGGGCATTGAAGATAGTACCTTCGGTCTCCGTGCCAGAGAGCCTATCATGAACAGCCAGGATGCTGTACCCTACTTCCTGATCGGTGACGATGCCTTCGCTCTACACCCGTCAATGATGAAGCCGTACAGCTGGAGGGGTATAACGCATGAGGAACGCATCTTCAACAACAGGATTTTGTGAGCTAGGAGGGTCATGGAGAATGTGTTTGGCATCCTGGCAAACCGATTCCAGGTTCTGCTCACCACGATGCAGCACCTCCCCTCCACCATGAAGCTGATCGTCACCACATGCATGGTCCTACACAACATGATGAGGATGCGATATCCCATGCTCCAGAATCAGCAGCTAGACCGTGAAGAGAATGGCAACCACAGCATCATCTCCGGAGCATGGAGAGAGGGCCTAAACCTGCCAGACCTACCTGGCATGAACACTGGCTCCAGGGCAGGAAAGGAGCAGTGGAATATTCTCAAGGATTGGACCAACTCCCCAGCCGGTTCAGTTGAAAGGCAGGACAATATGATCTTGTGATGTCTTTGTACTGTGATGTTACTGTACTGTGATCTCTGTCATTTGTGATATTGACTGTGATATTTGTATGTAACAAAATGTGATAGTTCTATTGATTTAAATAAAAGGTATCAATATCTGTTGTTGATACCGAACCAAGCTTAACATGGCAGTTATTTTTTTTGGGTGGGGAAGATTTAGGAGAATTGTTTTGTCTGGGCACAATTAAATATACACTGACAAATTTACAGGTCAGTTTTTTTTTTCTTGGCTCAATTATATACACTGACAAATTGACATGTCAGTTATTAACTTGGGTGGCGTAGGTAACTTAAATTTTTTCCTGGGCCCAATTATATCCACTGACCAATTTATGAGTCAATTATTAATTTGGGTGGGGTAGGTATCTTAAATTTGTTCTGGGCCCAATTATATACACTGACAAATTGACATGTCAGTTATTAATTTGGATGGGGTAGGTATCTTTAATTTTGTTTGGGCCCAATTATATACACTGACAACTTTGCATGTCAGTTATTAACTTGGGTGGGGAAGATTACTTTTACACTGACAAATTTACATATCACTTATTAATTTGGCTGGGGAAGGTTACTTTATGGGGAAGATTACTTACTTTTTAAGGGCCAAATTTAACATGTCACTTATTTTAGGGGGGGGCAGGGTTCTTATTTACAGTTACATGTCAGATTAGTTTTTGTAAAGTAGGCTAACTGGGCAAAGGCCTAAATTATTTTAGGTTTCATTTAATTTATATTTACCACATTGCATTTGGGGGATTTTTATAATAAGGATAAATAATGTTTACAAAGAAATAGACTCAGAGACCAAAATCTGGATTAAAATACATATAGTTTTATTTACAAAAACATTTTATAAATAGTGCATAGAGGCACATAATAATTACATTATAACAAATATACGTATATTCATGGATACAATATTTACATACTACAAACAATAAATATATACATATATACAGATCCAATATTACAGTCACTTAGCCTCTGGGGCCTTTGATCGGGTGCCCATGTCCCCCCACAGGAGCAAACAGCTCCTGTGCTTCAATGTTCAAGTTGGAAACGTTGGAAATCCCTGACAGCCTGGACAGATTCAGCAAACTGTCCGTGGCTGTCGGAGCGCTGGTGGACTGATTCAGCACCGCTTGGGCTGAAACCCACGCCCCGACGATGGCCCTGCTGGTCGGTTGTGGCATTGCTGCCGGTGCTGCTGGAGCTGCAGGTGCTGCTGGAGGTGATGCTACTGAAGGTGCTGCAAGGTGCTGCATCAGTCCCATTGGCTAGTGCAATGCCACCGCACAGGCAGCACTGGCTGCATCATGTACTGCTGCATATACTCCTGGCTCTGTGATGCCCATGGGGATCCTGGTGGTGGTTGGCGTCTCCACTGGTGGGGATATGGCTGGTACATCTCACTCAGCGATGAGACAGGAGGATGCATGCAACGATGTCGACTGCCACGATGTCACAGATGGGGGGACCGCACAGGACACACCATAGAGGGGTTGGACCTGGATGGCTCCACGTGCATGTGTCGCTCATCATTGTCTACCTCTCTAGCACCTCCGACAGGATGCGATAAATCCCGGCCCGTACCTTCTTTTCTTGGGCCTTGGACATAGTCTCTATTGCGTCCCTGACAAAATTACGAAAGGCTGTCCCCACTGTCATGGCCCATGATGCAACCGGCTTCAGGGTCTCCAGCAGCTCCCCCAACTCATCGATGCTCTGCTGGAGAGTTGTCACCAGACTGCTGTCCTCCTTCGCCCTGTCTCAGGCCGCGGCTGACGGTCTGGGTTTGCCTGGCTGCTCATCCAGCCCGATCTACAGCTCAGCGCAGGCTGACTCTGCAGCCCCAAGATCGCCATGAGCTGCGTCTATGGCCACAAGCACCTGCAAGACACAATAATATAGCACCATAACTAACATGAATACAAATTGATTGGCCAAAATGAGGTAAAGAATACAAAAAAGCACATCATTGCAAATTATAAGGCCATTAAAATATATACATAGATTTACCCAGAATAAATTTTTTAAATCCACATCATTGCAAGTTACAATGTCAGTAAAATATATAGTACTTACAGTTCTGCAGGGCTCGGGACTGACGACTGAACTCAGGAAGCCAAAGATGTCCTTGATCCACTGCTCCCTCTCAGTGCGCAGGGGAGGCCCATCATCCTGGTCCATCGTCTCATCGGGCTGGCTAGATGGTTATGTCCACTGAGGAGATCCCACAGGAGGAGATGCTGGAGATTGTGGTGGAGATGTTGATGTCTCCCCCATCATCCTCTTCTTGCCTTTCCCTTTCCCTTTGTCGTGTCCCTCCCCAAACTGGC
This sequence comes from Branchipolynoe longqiensis, assembly GCA_030323885.1. Lineage (NCBI taxonomy): Eukaryota > Metazoa > Annelida > Polychaeta > Phyllodocida > Polynoidae > Branchipolynoe > Branchipolynoe longqiensis. Next base: position 51,721,600 of record CM059193.1, on the reverse strand, counting down.
TGGGTGCTGATGAGGTCTTCTTCCCTGGCATGCTGAAGGTGTTGTGAGGAGAGAGATCCCGACTGCAGCCTTATTTCTACCCAAGGCATAGGTGGATCGGGTGCCCCCCGCACATTGGCTTGCATTACTCACACGATATGCCAACGTCGTGCGCACTGGGTGCACCCTGGCGCAATGCCGAAATGTGCTGGACTGTCATTGGCACTACACTCTCATACGTTGTGCAACACGTTTAATGGTTGCTAGCAGAACGTTGGGAGTGCATTATGCCAACGCTAGGTAAATGCCGCATGCGCGAGAAGCACATTAGCCAGACGTTGTGCCAAACTTTTTTTGTTTTTTTTTCTCATGCGTCGACATACGTTACCCCTACGTCAGACAGATGCTACGCTTACGTCTACTACATTGCACTCACGTCCAACTTTTCCCCCCATGCCGAAAAGTTTGACGCATCTCGTCGTAAAAAAGTGATTCTACACATTGGTGGCACACTTGCGAGATGCATCGCAATGTGACAGGGCCTTTACATGTTCAATGCATTGTGGGCCAAGGATGTAACGCTTTCTGTCAACCCTGAAGACAGGGCGACTGTGGCGCCGTCTTTTGGAGCAGGAACCATCTTAGGCGTGTTCATTCTTAGAGTGCTGATGACATCACCACCTACCGTCGTTGTCGTCGTCGGCATCGCAGGCGTCTCCCAGCGCGTCCCCGTCGGCATTCTCTTGTAGCGAGTTGTTGATGCTGGGACAGTTGTCGCACACGTCACCCACACCGTCAGCGTCTGAGTCCACCTGGTGGTAGTTGGCCGCGAAGCGACAGTTGTCCTAAGAAGCAACAAGTTCCCACATGGGGTTAAGGGAGGGGGGGGGGGGGAGTTTGTTAGTTGATGCTGTTCCACATGAAAGTTTACAATATGTTCATGGTCGTACAAAGCATATTACTTGTCCAGACCTCCCTCCCCCAAAGTAGTACACATAAATACTTTAACACACTATGACGAAAAATAGCAACATGTTATTAACCTATAAACGTCGTACTTAACTGACACTCCCCCCTCCTCACCCCTGTTGGTCAGAATGCCTCCAAAACTGGAATGAATTCCTTCCTAAATGCATAGAATGCATTCCAAAATGCAATGAATTCCTTCTAAAATCAAATGAATGCCTTCCAAAATGCAAAAGATGTCTTCCGAAATGCAATGAATGCCATCCAAAATCCACTGAATTTCTTGCAAAATACAGTGAATGCATTTCTACATACAGTGAATGCCTTCCAAAATCCACTGCATGCCTTTCAAAATGCAATGAGAACCTTCCAAAATACATTAAATGCAATGAATGCTTTAAAAAATGCAATGAACACCTTCCAAAATGGACCGACTACCTTCCAAAATGCACTGAATGCCTTCCAAAATGCACCAAATGCCTACCAAAGTGGACCAGGAGAGCGCCTCGGGCGGGGACCCGGCACACACTGACCTTGTCGTTCTGGATCCCGTCACTGTCGTCGTCGTCATCGCACGCGTCTCCGTCCCGGTCGGACCCCAGGTTCTCTGCGCCGGAGTTGGGAAAGAATGGGCAGTTGTCCTGCGGAGGGTAAATAAAGGTTGCTTGGTTGGTTGTTGCAGTTTTATGTTCTGGCAACATCGAAGGTCATATCAGAACGTGTACCGACTTGTGACAGCGCACACTCATTGCAACTTTCTAGTGGCCCCACTGAGAGATCAGGCCACCAGCACCATGACCCGATATCCCACTCAGTCACATTATCCTGACACTGAGCTAACCTTGCTATTTCCTATTAATGCTGAACACCATACTAGGAAGCGACAAGTATCAATTTCATAAATCATCGGTTTGACTCGACTGGGATTCGAACTCCCAGCCTATCGTACTGGAAGCCTGCGCTCTACCGATTCGGTCATCGCGTCCGGTACGCTTGTAACTATGAGCGTGAGACGCTTGCTACTAGGAGAGTGGAACACTTGGAACAAAGACAGTAACATAGAAGAGTGAGACATGTATAGACAGGAGAGTGAAATGCTTGTAACGAGGAGAGCAGGGGCCAAATGTATGAGGGCGGGTTAGCGGTCATAACCCGAGCGTAGTCCAGAATTCCCCGGTTAGAGGCCAAAAGTGACAATGTATGTGCACCGGTTAGGCAAACCCCTCGAGGGTTAACGTCGGTTTCAACGAGAAAGGATACATATAGTATTCGCATAGTAGTGGTGGTGGTGGTGGTGGTGGTGGATGTGGTGGTGGTGGAGGTGGAGGTGGAGGTGGAGGTGGAGGTGGAGGTGGAGGTGGAGATGGAGTTGGAGGTGGAGGTGGAGGTGGAGGTGGAGGTGGAGGTGGAGGTCCCTCCCGACTCCTACGACGCTCGCCGGCTACATTCCCAGGGGTTCCCCAAATCTATAAATAACGCACAGGTTAGCTAACAAGGGCGCGCTTGGCACACATACATTTCACGTGACACATATACCAACACCGACGATAGCTATCCCGTTGGCCGCCCTTAACTTCGGCACAGATAACCCGTTGCTCATACATTTAGCCCCAGATCCCTTGTAGGCTGTAGGTCGAAGAGGGTAACACTTGAAACTAAGAGAGCGAAAACCTTGTAGCTAGGGGAGGGACACACTTGTAACTAGGAGAACAGAGTCCTTGTAGCTAGGAGAGTGACACACTTGTAACTAGGAAAGTGGAGTCCTTGTAGCTAGGAGAGTGGAACATTTGTAACTAGGAAAGTGGAGTCCTTGTAGCTAGGGGAGTGACACACTTCTAACTAGGAAAGTGGATTCCTTGTAGCTAGGGGAGTGACACACTTGTAACTAGGAAAGTGGAGTCCTTGTAGCTAGGGGAGTGACACACTTCTAACTAGGAAAGTGGAGTCCTTGTAGCTAGGAGAGTAGAGCATTTGTAACTAGGAGAACAGAGTCCTTGTAGCCAGGGGAGTGACACACTTGTAACTAGGAGAAGTGGCAGCCTTGTAGCTAGGAGAGTAAAACACTTGTAGCTAGGAGAGAGGGTCACACGTATATTGGAGATTGGATCACTAACTACGAGAGTGGAGCCCATTTAGCTAGAATAGTGGAACACTTGTAATTAGGAGAGCGATATACGTGAGGGATATACGTATCTAGGGGAGTAGAACACTTGTAACAAGAAGAGACGAGTCCTTGTAACTAGGAGAGTGGAACACTTGTAGCTATGAGAGCGGGGTCCTTGAAACTAGGAGAGTGGAAGACATGAAACTAGGAGAGTGGAATATGAAACGAGAAGATTGGAACACTTGAAACTAGGAGCGTGGAACACTTGAAACTAGGAGAGTAGAGCAGTTCTAACTAGGAGAGTGGAACTCTTGCAGATAGGAGAGTGGAACACTTGTAACTAGGAGAGTGGAACACTTAAAACTAGGAGAGTAGAGCACTTCTAACTACGAGAGTGGAACACTTGTAGATAGGAGAGTGCAGCTATTCTAACTAGGAGAGTGGAGCCCTTGTAGATAGGAAAGTGGAACACTTAAAACTAGGAGAGTATACCACTTCTAACTAGGAGAGTGGAACTCTTGTAGATATGAGAGTGGAACACTTGTAACTATGAAAGTGGAATACTTGAAACTAGGAGAGTGGAACTCTTGTAACTAGGAGAGTGAAGCTCTTGTAACTAGGAGAGTGCATCTATTCTCACTAGGAGAGTGGAGCCCCTGTAGATAGGAGAGTGGAACATTTGTAACTAGGAGAGTGGAGCCCTTGTAGGTAGGCGAATGGAACACTTGTAACTAGAAGAGTGGAGCCGTTGTCGCTGGGAGAGTGGACTTACCCGCTGACAGCTCTTCTCTGCACACTTGAGATTCGAGGACGGCAGTCCGTCCAGGTCCTCGTCCAGCCCGCAGTACACGCCGTCACCGGCGAACCCCACCGGACACTGCGGGAACAAGGTAAACGCACGCAGCATGCAGCCCCCGTCCAGGCAGGCCAGTTACTCCTACAGCCCTCATGTGACAGGGCTGCTGAACAACCCATTACACACAGTTTCCGAAGGCTGGGTAAAGGAAATTTACCACACAACTTCTTAATCTAAGAAGCAAAATATATTATTCACATATCTCTTTATATTTACCCACTATTTTTGAACGAAGAATTTATGAAACCATGTACATTTGAAGACTTTGCAAGTTGAATCGAGAGCTTTCTGTACCCGTCGTCTTGTGTGTTTTGCCTTCTCTCCAAATTTCTTTAAACTCTCTGCATAATCCGATGAAAGATAAAATTGCCGAACGCAAAACACGTATCTAGACTTCATGCCACATACTTAGACATCTGTGCCCCTTTAAGTATTTGTTGCCACATAGAAGGAAATACTGAGCTAATTTAATAGAACCTGTTACTGCTGAAGCCTATGGGGTCAGAGTTTTGACAGACATGCCATAATTAATTATGCATGTTTACTCTTGAAATTATCATGTTAAAGCAAAGTTACTTCAAAGTAAAGTAAAGTAGACTATCATGATCAACCGAATATATCTATCTCAGAAAATGACAGAAACTCAAAAGCATCGGACTATGCAAGCTTTAAGCGAACAGACTGACTGACAAGGCAACGTTTCAATAGTAGTATTAGGATAGTTCAAACGTTGTCGTCTCAGAACAGACGACATTATCGGTTCAACCACTGTTTTGTTTACTTCGATTATACAGTTACTCAAAGCAGACGACATTCACTCAAAAAATCAATTACAGCCACACGCCTACCTGACACCGGAAGGACCCTGGTCCAGTGTGGATACACTCGGCGTCCGGGTGACAGTTGTGACTTCCGGTTGCGCACAGGTTGCTAGGGACACAGCGGCGGGAAGGGCCGGTGATGTAACCTTGGTTACAGCGACCACACGTGTAGGAACCCTGCATCAAGAACAAGGTGTCACAATGAAGGAGTTCAGCTCGCCTCAAACTGGCCGATGGGCGGATCGGCATCTTGTGAATCGGGGATCGTGAATCGCGACTTCATGCAGTAAACAGTGTCCACGTGGTAGTCGATAGCGACAATAAGGGTTAGTGGTTAAGCTTCTAGAACGATGAAATGACTCGAACTTGGTTTAGCGATTCCCCATCTACGATCAGTGAAATTATCGGTTCGTGTGATCCAGCATGCTACGGGGCTCATGCAGTTAAGTACAATCAATCGCCATTTTTTGTTAATCAGGGGTTAATCAAGGCAACCCGTCCCCACACAAAAACAACAATAAATAAAACAAACCCAAACAGTATAAGGGCGTGGAACCTATTATGAATTAACTAATTTTGAAAAGTTGCTACCGCTTTATGGGACACATTCTCGCTCATTTCCGTGCACATATCAGAATACAATATTTAACATGCTCATCCTACCATTTAAATTGAAGTACTCCATTTTCAGTGAAAAGGAAACGAAGTTTCAGTGATTGTTCTAATGGTGCAGTCACACTACGACGCTTCTCCCGGTGACCGTCAGCGTTGAAAATAAAATCTTGCGCATCGAGAAACATCTAACTTTTCGGCGGTTTGGGGAAAAAGATCGGCGTCAGCGCGGCGCATTATGCGCGCGCGGCCAACGTGTGTCGACGCGTTGGGGAAAAAAAAAAAAGTTTGGCATGACGTCTTCATCTAACCTTAAATGTTGCTAGGGCATAAAACAAAAATGCCCCAGTTTGCCGCAACATGTGAGCAACGAACCTCCCGCGGGTGCGCCGTCTTCCTAGCGTTCCCATAAGGTTATTCCGGCGCGTCCAACGCATCGCGACGCGTGCCTAACGTCCTTACCCATATATTTGCGCGCGCTGCCGGTCGTTGGTTTTTTTTTTACACGCTTAAAACCTTGGGCGACCGGCAATGTGCGCCGACGTTGTCCACCGACCATCAACGTCAAGGATAGTGTACCGACATGTACCGACATGTACCGACGCGCTCATAACGCGCCACCAGCGCGTCCAAACGTTTCACTTATTATCGCCCAAAATCACTACACGTTGCCGTGTCGCCGGCGAGAAGCGTCGTAGTGTGACTGCACCATTAGCCAACAGACGACATTTGCATGAAGCAGACGACATTTGTATCTGGCAGACGACAGTGAGGGTCGGTTAGCGGCGCACCTGCGCGTTGACGCAAGCGGCGTGCGGGTCGCAGCGCGCCGTGCCCTCGCTGCACTCGTCCACGTCGCCACACTGCTGGAAGTTGACCATGGCCTTGACCTTGTTCTCGTACTGGAACGTGCGCCGAATCACATTCCAAGCCAATGCGTCCTCGTACGTCCCCTGGTGAGCAAAGGCAACATTGTGGGAGCGTTCCTTCGATGGGTCACTTATAATAATAGGTTTAGTTGAAGTGGCATAGCCGAATAAATTAATCAAATTTGTAAAAGCAAAAACATCTATATTCAGATTTGAACCTACATATCCAACTTAGATAGCGGTGTGCTTATAATGTATGTGTTGTTGCATAGAAGGAAATGTTAAGTCAATAGAAGTTGTTACTGCCGAAGCCTCTGGGGTAAAAGTTTCGACAAGTATGCCAATATTAATTTTCATCTTAAGCTTTGAATATCCTCAAAGTTATTCATGTTAAAGCAAAGTTACTTCAAATTAAAGTAACTTAGATTATAACAACCAACCTAATATATTTAGGTCAGAAAATGATAGAAGGTGTTGGAATGTAAAGGAGGAGAGGAAGGGGGGATTGGGGGAGTGGGTGGAAGAAACGGCAGGGAGGGGAGGGGTGGAGAGGGTACCCGGGTGGAGAGGGAGTTGGTGGAGGGAAGAGAGAACAGAAGAATGAATGTGCAGTTGGGAACAAGGACAGGGCGACATGTTTAACAGTATTGCTATAAAATAATAACACAGCGCCACATACGGGGATGTCAATATATACACGGTCTCTGAATATAGTCAGATACCATGAATATATATGTATACATAATGACAGTTCAAGTTTTCAATATTGGTCAAGGGATTGCTGCCGAGCCTAGCTATGGGTTAAACCTTGTATGTGTATATAATTTTGTTTGTGTGTTTGTTTGTTGTTGTTTTACGTCCTAGCAACATCTAAGGTCATATCAGGACGAGTACCGACTTGTGACAGTGCGCACTCATGGCGACTTTATAGTTCTGTCCCACTGGGAAACCAGGCCGCCGGCACCACGACCTGGTATCCCACTCAGTCACATTATCCTGACACTGAGCACACCAGTCCTTTCCCTGTCCTAATAATGCCGAGCGCCTGGCTAGGAAGCAACAAGTATCAATGTTTAAGTCATTGGTTTGACTCGACCAGGGTTCGAACCCACCACCCCACGATCTACCAGCACGGGAGACGGACGCTCTAACTCATTCGGCCATCCCGTCTGGTTGTGTATATAATTTAGAGTTGGCTCAAGAAGCGCTAGTTGTGTGAGTTAGTTAGTGAGTTAGTGAGAGCTAGGACTGAGTGTGAAATTCTCCGATTAAGTATGTAGTGGGTATCGATATGGCTGAATGGGAAACAGTACTCGCTTTATAATGCTCACACCGGGGGAGGGAAGAGGTGCACCTTTAATCAGGATTCCTCCCCCTTATCTCACCCAGCCACATGGTCACCACATGATATGTGGGAGGGGGGTGGGTCATGAAGGCAGCCAATGAGGAGCTATGTTAGGGAGAGATCATGTGGGAGAGGAATGACTGGTGTGCATGGGTGTAATAGTCAATAAGGAGGCCGGTATCATCCACACTTGTATGTATCTAAAAACCTTATATAACTGAATAAAACTAAGTATTCAGTCTTCTGATGGCTGGTGCTGAACTCGGATCGTGTGTTGTGTCCATCATGGGTCAAGCTCTAATGGGGCTGTCACATTACGACGTTTCTCACCAACGCGCGCCGACGTGTTGCCTTTTTGGGTGAAACGTCGGCACGCGTCGGGAAGCGTTACGCGCGCGTTACCGGCGCGTTAACGGCGCGTCGGTACACGTTGAGTGATAGCAACGCGTGAATGGACACGTCGCCGCGCGTCGCCGCGCGTCGGGTCGCGCCAATTGTTTTGTGCTTGCACAAAACTTTCGGCGCGCGGCGACGCGCAGCGACGCGTTGGAGGGGGCGTTACGGACGCGCCACCAACGCGCTACTAGCACGCTGCAACCCGTCGAATTTTCTCCCAAAACGCCGAAAAGTTGGACGTGTCTCAAGCCCTAGCAAATATCTTGCGCGTTGGCGGCGCGCCGGGGGGAAACGTCGTAGTGTGACAGCACCATAAGGTAGGCTCCATAGAAACTAGAAGAGAGGGAAGGGGAGATATGAACCGTACACACTAAGGAGGATATCGAGGCAGTATAGCCCTGTTAGGCAGTTCAGCCAATGACATGGGAGGCCATAATGCAAAGAGCCATAACTCTGTGTGCCACCTAGTGGGATCGGCCATCAATAACTTTCGAAACCCCGCATAAATTCGGGGGCCTGCAAACATAGGATTTCATATGAGGACTGGGGTTCCTACCTTGTATCCTAGTGGACACTCCAGACACTGGTAGCCGGGCACCGTGTTGGTGCAGCGGTGGTCGAAGCAGGGGTCATGCTCCGCGCACTGATACCGGAAGTAGAAAATAGATAAACAGACGGGCCTCGAACCCACACTTCTGCCATTCCGGGACGGGTGTCTTAAACATCTAAATCTGGTACAATCACCGTATCCATGCCTATCTGTGTATTTGGCGCCTTGGTGTGTGATGTCATTGCGGGTTAATTAATACACTCGTCACCGCTGGGATCATAAGTCTTTTTAAAACTGCTAAAAATGCGTCGGGCAAGCAGCAATTCAACTTTCAGACGTTATACATAACTATGTATGGACAGTGGTAAACACCGTAACACCATATGCGTGCACTGAAATTGATGTTTATGTAATTCCATTGACTTCTGGGGGGAAAACACCCACCCGATCCTATATTGTGTGATCAAAAGGACGATCACCAACTTAAACAAAATATGTTTGACCTTATCTCAGAAATTCACAGAAATTCAAAACCGTTGGGACGATGCAATTTTACAGCAAAGCTCCTACCTCATCAATGTCGGTGCAGCGGGACCCGTTGCCGGAGAAGCCCGGGGGGCACTGCCCGCAACTGAAAGCCCCGGCGCCGCCCAGGTTCACGCACCGGACACCCGCCGGGCACGGCCCGGAGGTCGCCGCGCATGGGCACTGCGCCGTGCTGCCGCAGTCCCGGCACGTGCTTCCGGCAGCGTCCGCCCAGGTGGTGGCGCTACAAGGGTTGCAGTGGTCCTTCATCTTAGAGGTGAAGTGGCCGGCCGGGCAGGGCAGGCAGCGGGACTGGCCGGGTAGTGGCTGGTAGAAGCCGTTAGCGCACACGGAGCAGGCGGCTGACAACGTTATAGAAGGGGTCAGGAAAGGTGGGTACGTGGTAGAGGGGGTTAATGGCCTGGTCATATACACGTTAGTGGACGTAGTTAAACGTAGGTGAACGTAGTGGAGGCTAACGTGGGTCAAACGTGGGGTAAGTATGTTAAACTACGTTGAAAGACTTTAAGGTACGGCAGGTTTTGGTATGAATAAATATGTTACGGATAAATACGTTATGGTATGGATAAATATGTTACGGTACGGATGCAGGTACGTTCAACTACGTTCAACTATGTCAACTACGTTAAACTACGTTCAACTACATTCGCCTCCACTACATTCAACTATGTCCACTAATGTGTATGTGACCGGGCCTTAAGAATGGAGGGACCATGGAAGAAGCCATTAGCGTAGAGGGAACAGGAGGCTGGGAACGTGGTAGGAGGGCTCAGCACAGTTGGGTACATGGTGAAAGGAGTGAGGGCTGGTGGGGACATGGTAGGGAGGCTCAGCACGGTTGGGTACATGGTAGAAGGGGTCAGGACTGGTGGGAATATGGTAGAAGGGGTCAGCACTGGTGGGTACATGGTAGAAGGGGTCAGGACTGGTGCGAACATGGTAGATGGGGTCAGGACCGGTGGGAACATGGTAGATGGGGTCAGGACCGGTGGGAACATGGTAGAAGTGGTCACCACAGGTAGGTCCATGGGAAAAGGGGTCAGCTCAGGTGGGGACATGATAGGAGTCATGACTAGTTGGGTCATGGTAGGAGTTATGACTAATTAGGACATGGTAGAACCCGGCACCAAAGCTATAGCTGGGAATTGACTATGATGAGATTTTGTCGGATATTAAGGGGAGATTATTATTTTTCTTAAATTCATCTTCTGCTCCTGCTTTCCGTTTTTTGGCTACTTTACATTTCTTCCTAACTGTCTGCCTGTTCCTTCCGTCTGGACTCACCCTGCAGCCCTGTGGAGAAAGTGCCAACCGTACACTCAGTGCGAATGCCATTCCAACACGCGTGTCCCTCCCCACATGGTGTGCATGTCTCCGGGCAGAAGGTTGAGTTACACCCGGAGTAATGGTAGGCAGGGCAGGGCCGCGCCAGGCCATCCTGGCACAGCTGGGTTGAAGGTGAAACGGTGAACATGATGCAGCACGAACATGGTACGTTATTGGCAAACATTTGAGTTGTAATCAGAAATGCGCAATGTTGTAAGCTAATGCTCTTTTAATTCCTTCTTCTGAAGTGATTTCCTTATTTTATCATTTTTTTAAAGAAATTTTAATCATTTTAAATTGTTTTTAATTGCAACACAAACACACAAGACCGACATTTAAAGTCATCAATAATGCTTTATCATTTTCCTTATTTGTGCATTTTGGAATTTTATTTAAATTTCAAGGTAGGAATGTGAACATGATTTCCAAGACTGACAGAATAGATAGCACTGGCTTTTCGCCGTGGATATGGCAGTTGTTGCTGAGGCGATGTTAAGCCATCAACAATCAAACAATTAATCAACATTATTTGAAGTTAGTATCAGCAGTTTATTGTGCATAGACATAATATTATATACCCAAACTGGAAACAAATCTGGCAATCCTCAAACTTGGTTTCAATCACGCAATGGCACCCAATGTAGGAGTTAGGCTATGGTTATTGTGGTCCAATAGGGGTATAGTGGTGCAATAGGGATTTAATGGTTAATTAGGGAATTAGTGATCCAATAGGGATTTACTGATCCAATAGGGAGTTAGTTGTCCATATGGATTCAGTGATCCAATAGGGAGTTGGTGTTCCAAATGGATTTAGTGGTCCAATAGGAATTTAGTGGTCCAATGGGGATAGTGGTCTAATAGCGAGATAGTGGTCCAATAGGGAGTTGGTGATCTAATACGGATTTAGTGGTCCAATAGCGGTATAGTAATCCAATAAGACTATAGTGGTTCAATAGGGATTTAGTGGTCCAAATGGGAGTTGGTGTAATAACCGATCTCTCAGCAGCGTGCAGAGAAGCCTTATTGAAATATATTATTTTGGTGATATTTCTTTGATTTTGTCTAGTTACTAAATAAATTTCCCAACGTGAGAGCTCAGTAAAGTTTGCATTTTGACTTTGAAAGTGCAGCTGAAATATCTTGTAATGAAGCAATGTAACTCTTTGTCATATGACTCAATGTCATGTAGTTACAAACGTAGAGTCTCTATGTCACTAAGTGAAGCATTGTGGGAACCCTGGAAATGACCACATCGGTTATTTGCCATTCAGAATAAAGAAGATTTGCTGATGAAACAACATGGAGTCCATACCCATCCGGTAGGGCAGGGGCTGCAGCGGTCAGCAACGCCAAAGGAATGTTCGGTGGAAAGGCGGTCACATGTAGCGTTGGATGGCAACGCTGGTTCACACCTGCCACAGGCCTGCCGGGAACCATCACCAGGACAGAACCACGTCGTTTCACACCTCTCGCACGAGGTCAGGTCTGCCGGAGAAGTGGTAGTTAAAGACAGGATGCTGGTTCAGGGAATTAACAAGTGTTCTGTTTCATGAGTGCCAATATGTGGAATAAACTGTCAGCTGCAACCAGAAATGCAGAAAACATGGTGGTGTTTAAGGAACTACTAAAAAAATAATGTAACCTAGAAAACTAACTCGTTAGAGTACAACAGGTTAACTACAAAGTCATGATCACCATGATCCTACGGAAATGAGTAGGTGCATGGCATGCTTCCAATGTTCACTGTCAAGATGTTGGTTGGCGATGTATATTTCCTTAGTACAACACAAACAAGTAAGTATATAAACCTGTCGAAAGCTGTATACTTAACTGCACAATTAGACCTTAATGCCTCAATAGCAACTAATCCTCTCTATTCCACTGCTCTCCACTTGTCTGATTCTACCTCGAATCCTTTCACACTTTCCTGGTCCCTACTCTCCACACTTGCCTAATCCCACCTCTCCACACTTGCCTGACCCCACCTCTCCACAATTGCCTGATCCCATCAATCCACACTCTTCAGATCCCACTGCTTCACACGCACCTTATCCCATCTCTCCACCCTTGCCTGACACCACCTCATATCATTTGCCTGATCCTATCTATACACACTTGCCTGATCGCACTGCTCTCACTTGTCTGATACCATATATCCACATTTGCCTGGTCCCAGCTCTCCATGCTTGCCTAATCCCACCCATCCACATTTGCCTGATCCCACCAACTTGTCCTTGCCCGCTCTCACATGTCCACGCTTGCCTAATGCCAAATCTGTATATTTGCTTTATCCTACTCTCCATACTTGCTGATCCCACGTCTCCACCCTTGCCTGACCACACTTATAAGTCCTTGCCTGGCCCCACCTGCCTAGCCTTGCCTGGCCCCACATGTCTGTCCGTGCCTGACCCCATATGCCTTCCCTTGCCTAACCACACCTGCCTGTCCTTATCTGCTCCCTACTACCGGTTCTTGCCTGACTCCACCTGTCTGTTCTTGCCTGACCCAACCTACCTGTCCTTGCCTGCTCCCACTTGCCTGTACTTGTCTGACCCCCACCTTCCTGCCCATGCCTGACCCCATCCACCTGTCCTTGCCTGGTCCCACCTGCCTGTCCTTGCCTGCTGCCACCTGCCTGTTCTTGCATGCCCCCACCTGATTGTACTTGCCTGAGCCCACCTGCATGTACTTGCTAGACCCCACCTGCCTGTTCTTGCCTGCTGACACCTGCCTGTACTTTCCTGGCCTCACATGCCTGTTCTTGCCTGACCACACCTGCCTGTACTTGTCTGACCCCACCTGCGTGTAGTTACCTGACCCCCACCTGCATGTCCTTGCCTGGCCCCAACTTCCTGTTCTTGCCTGACCCCATCCACTTGTCCTTGCCTGACCACACCTGCCTGTCCTTGCCTGCTGACACTTACAGTACTCGTGTTCCCACGCCGTGCAGCCATGAGCCTCAAACCGCAGCGAGATGCCATTAAACCACGTGACCGGCACGAGGCGCAGGTAGCGAGCCGTGATTGGTGGATCCAGTAGAACCGTCACCACCGAGTCCCGGTCCACATTGCCGGTCATCACCTGAAACGGTGTCAGGTTGTAGACCCCATGCTTGTACGGTGAAGAAGGAATCAACTGGGGTAATCTGCTTTGAGAAGTATTGGTTGGTTGATTTTACGCCCTGGCAACATCACAGGTCATATCAGGATGGGTACCTACTTGGGACAGTGAACACTCATAGCAACTTTATAGTGCTGTCCCATTGAGAAATTAGGCTGTCAGCACTATGACCCAATATCCCACTCAGTCACATTATCCTGACACTGAGCTAACCAGTGCTTGCCCTATCCTATTAATGCCAAACACCAAGCTTGGAAGTGACAAGTTTAAATTTTGCAAGTCATTGATTTGACTCGACCGGGAATCGAACTCCCGATCTCCCGCACCTTGGAGAAGGAACCCAGTGTGGCATTGCACTTGGAGAAGAGGATAACTTCAGGATTGTGCTTGGAGAAAGGATGGACTGGGAGAACTATGATTGAAGAATGGACCGGCTGGGACATTGTGCTAGTAGAGTGGACCGACTAGGGGAATTGTGATGGGAGAAGGGACCGACGGAGACATTGTGTTTGGAGAGTGGACCGACTGTGGGAACTGTGATGGGAGAAGGGACCAATTGAAGCATTGTGTTTGGAGAGTGGAGTGACTGGGGGACTGTGATGGAAGAAGGGACCAACTGAGGCATTGTGTTTGGAGAGTAGACCTACTGGGGGACTGTGGTCTGAGAAGGGACGGACTGAGGCATTGTTTTTGAAGAGTGGACCGACTGTGGGACTGTGGTGGGATAAGGGGCCCAAGGAGTCATTGTGTTTGGAGAGTGGACCGACTGAGGGAAACAAAAACATGGACAGAAAGTTGTTTAAATGGGTCAATACTTACATTTACAACTTCTTTTGTCTTCATGAAGACAAAAGAAGTTGTGAATGTATGCTATTCATGTTTTTTATGATCCATGCTTTGAACCAAGAAGAGAGAGTAAATAGGTGAGGGGTAGTTATCATTGAATGCAACTTTCTTTTACGAAGTTTTGGTCGAAATATTTTGGTAAAATACCTAAATGTAGATACGTCTATATTTAGATCGAGAAATCTAGTTCTAGGAATTCTAAAGTTACTACTTAGGTAACAAATTATTGTGTGGGGTCTTTCTTTTTATTAATCTAAATACAATGTTTATTTCAGCACAGAGTATTCTAGTCATGTCCAGCTTCATTTATTTAGACTATTTAATTGCAACAGACACATTCTAAAGATCCTGGCGACCATCTTGGTTGCAACACCTGCAACCACCTTCCAATCAAAATGGTCGCAAGGAGGTCGGTGACCAGTGAAGGACCAAATAGAGACCTTTTTGCGACCTCTTGCTACCGCTTGCAACCTCTTATTTTTGTTGGTCGCAAAGTGGTCGCAAATGGTCGCAAGACTGGTGTGACTGAGGTTTAAGTAAAGCGCGGTCAGCTGCCTGGTCAGCTGACCGGAAGTGCGTCTCACCGTCCGGCCTCCGCTCTGAGCATATGTCATGAACGTCGTGTCGTCATCGCTGTAGTTGACGTAGAATGACGTCACCCACATGTCTTCATCTTCTCTCCCCTGAGAATTAAAAAAACACAAAAAAACGAACATTAAAACACAGCTCCATATTAAAGTTGCATAGTCCGATGGTTTTTTTCTTTCTGTCATTTTCTTAGATAAACAAATGTTTAAGTTGATCATTATCATCTACCTTACTTTCATTTGAAGTAACCTTCTTTTAAATTGGCTAAATATTGAGATATTTGAAGTGTAAGCATGCTACATTAATGTTGGCAAGCACACCAACACTTTGACACCCTAGGCCTCTCCAGTAACAGGTTCTGTTAAATTGCCTCAGTGTTTATTCCCTTCTATGTTGTGACAAATGTTTAAAAAGTGCATCAGTATCTAAGTTAGATATATAGAATCAAATCTAGAAAATTGTTTTGATTTTGACAAATTAGTATCTTATCGGACTGTACCGCTTTAATAAGTGCATCAGTATCTAACTTAGAAATGTAGCTTCGAATTTAGATGATTTCTTTGCTCTTTTTTTTAATATGCTTTTAACGGACTATGCAATGTTACTGTGCTTAACTAAAATAGTTTAATTCTCAACCATGACTAGAGATGAAATTTGTTGTTTGTTAATATATTCTTTGTTATATTTTTGCTTTTATCAAACAGGGGTAAATGTGTGTGATGTAATTGTGAGCCTCACCTGAATGAGGAGTTCAGTGAAGCGATACTTGACCGTCATGTTGACCTGGAACCACTGACTGGCATCGAACACATCGGCCACCCAGCCTCCGTACTGCGTCTCTACAACGGGAACAGGCAGGCTGGACTCCCGTGAGGAGCCACTGGGAACGGAGCCAGTACAGATCAAACAGTCACTCCCAGAGCAGGAGTCAATGACAACCACGTCTGAATCAGAGCAAACAAAACCTGCTTTGATATGAATCAATGGTAAACATGGTTGGTTGTTGGAATTTTGCATCTTGGCAACATTTATGGTCATATCAGGTTGGTATCGACTTGTAATGCTGGGAAATCAGGCTGCCAGCACCATGACCTGATAACCCACTCAGACACATTATCCTATACTGAGCTAACCAGTCCTTTTTTGTCTTCTTTTTTTTATTGAGACTGTATTTATACTGTCCATAGCATGTAAGCCCAGGTACCTAGGCTTGTTTTCTATGCTGACCAGCTGTAGTTTTGGTGTTGTCTTACCAAGCAGTAGCTGCTGATAAGTTATTTTATTGTCTGCATTTCAGTAGCAGATAGATAGTCTGTTGTTATGTTTAGTAGTCTATGTTAGGTTTTTTGGGGCCCTCTTGGCATTGTATTTTTGTTCTATTCTTAATACTATGTTAGTTGTTTTCTTAAGGTTCTATGTTAGTGTTTTGGGGTTTTCTTGGGAAGAGTTTTCCGCCTTTTTCTACTTAATTCTATACTAGCCTATGCTATTTACATGTCCATAGGCCTGTACATAATAGGTGGTTGAGTTATGTTTGTTTGAATTTGATTTGACTTATATTGTTGTTAGATATGTTATCTGGCTTTTATATTTCCAGTTGTCCCGCCCTGGGCTGTCCAGTTGGGGGCCGTGACATATCACCTGCCCCCTTGTGGTGCAGTTCAGTTGGGGCTTCCAGTTTTTATTTTGCACAGATATTTTTTGTATGTTTTTAGGTCAGGGATTTGTCTTTCTTTCACGTTTGGGCATTCCATGCCTTGGCGGCCATTTCCAGCGTGCTCCTTTCATGGGCTTTGATCTGGCTTCTGGTCTGCCTTAGTAGTGGTGCCTTGCTTGCTCTGGTGTCCCTTAGTGGTTGCGTTAGATGCTTAATGTCTTGGGTATATCCATATGCTAATGTTTTTAGGTGGATTATTCTTCTGTTTTCTAGTAGCTTTACTTTAGTTCTTTTGTGAAGGTCATAAGTGGGGTGTAGTTTGTCTACTTTCAGGTAGATTTTCAGGGCCCTATTTTGTAGTATCTGCAATTTTTTAAGTAGCTCTTTTTTAGCACCCATGTAAATTACATCCCCATAGTCAAAGTAGGGGATTACCATGCCTTTGAAGATTTTTATTGACATATATTGTGTCATATAGTGTCTTAGTTTAGCAAATAGCCATAGTTTGTGATTTACTTTTTGTATGATTTTTGTTACACACAGCGTTATGTTCATAGCCTGGCGCTCAGCATTACTAGGATGTTGTAGTTTAGCTGGCTATCTAGTTCTAGGCCTAGGTATTTGTAGTGGTTTACACTTTCCAGTATTTGGTTTCCTAGTGTACATTGTAGGTTTCTTCCTGTGATTGCTGTATGTGAGAAGAGTACAGTTTTAGATTTATTTGCATTGATGGTTATTTTATTGGATTCACACCAGCTGTCCAGTTTTAGCAGGAGGTTGTTCAGTTTGGTTGCTACCTCCTCTACTGTGCTTCCTTCTGCATATACGACAGTGTCATCTGCATATAGCTGGAGACATTCTGTCTCCAGCCATTTTTCTAGGTCGTTTATGTATAGTATAAATAGTAGTGGTCCCAGGACTGATCCTTGGGGTACACCACAGGTGACAGTTTGTTGGTCTGAGAGTGTATCATTTACTTTAGTTTTTTGCTGCCTGTTGTTTAGGTAGCATTTTATCCAGTTTATTGATTTGGATTTAATGCCCATGTTGTTTAATTTTCTTATTAATATGCTGTAGTCTACAGTGTCAAAGGCTTTGCTGAAGTCAATGAAGGCTGCTCCAACTAATTCCTTTTGGTTCAATGATGCCAGCACATCACTTGTTAGGTTTGCTATTGTTTTTGATGTGGAGTGTAGTTTTCTGAAGCCTCCTTGCCTCTTGCTTAGTAAATTGTTTTTTTCCAGGTGTTCATTTATGTGCCTGTGGAATATCTTTTCAATTAGCTTGCCTGGTGTTTGCAAGATTGATATTAGTCTGTAGTTCCCCATGTTTTGTTTGTCACCGCTTTTGTAGATGAGGGTGATGGTTTCCATCTTCCATGCTGTGATGAAGTGTCCCTGTTCAAATGATATGTTGAACAGGTCGACCATGGTATCTGGGATGGCTTGGAGTGCGTCTTTTAGTATTTTTGTGGGGATTCCATCTATTCCACTTGGTTTGTTTTCATCTATGTCATTTATTAGTTGTGTTAGTTCTTTTAGGTCAGTTTTGCAGGTGGGGATTTCATCCTGGATATTTTCTGACTTGTTTTCCAAGATTCTTGTGAATTTCTTTGATAACCTTTGTCCTACCGTGGCAAAGTGGGTATTTAGTTTGTTTGCTGCATCACTATCTGTGTGCGTATTTCCATCCTTATCCTGGAAGCTTATGCGTTCTTCTATCTTATTTTGGGGGAATTGTAAGCTTACATTTTTCCAGAACTTATTTGCGTTGCTTCCTCAGTCCTTGTCTTGTTTTACTATATATTTCTTTTTTGCTGTCCTTACTGCTTTGAGGGAGTTGTTTCTGGCAGTATTATAGGCCCTTTTATCCTCTGGGTCTTTAGTACGTTTCACTTTGTCACCTAGCTTTCGTTTTGTTGCGATATGCGTTAACAGTTCCCTGTCTACCCACGGGTCTTGGTTTCTCTGTATTTTTAGTTTCTTTATGGGACACATCTCATCTAATGATTGTTTTATTTCTGTGACAATGTTATTCCAGTAGATATTATCAGTGTCATCTCTATATCTTGTGAGGTTGTCTATATTTTCATATAGGTGGTTTTTTAGTGTTCCTTTTGAGTAGTTTTTTAGGGAACTGCCCATCTTATATTTATATTGGCTTGTGTTTTTGAGTTTTTTCCTCGTTACATATATTAGCTCATAGTCACTTATACCCCAGCTTCTGGTGCCCCATTTTGTGGCATGGTTTGAGTTGGTTAGTATTAGGTCAATTGTTGAGCTATTGTTTCCTAGTCTTGTGCTGTCTGTAATAAGTTGCTGTAGCCCTAGGATTTTGATAGTGGTTTGTAGCATTAGTTTATTTTTGTCGTTGCTACTGTAGTTTATGTTGAAGTCTCCTAGCACAACAATTTCTGCATTTGTTAGTTTTCTCACTGTATTTATGCTTTTGTCTAGAGTTTCAAGGAATGTTTCAATATCCCCGGACGGTGGTCTGTAGAGGCTTGCTATGGCTATGTTAGCCTGCTTCTCGTTTTTTATTAGGCACCATAGTAGCTCCAGGTGTTCATTTGAGTTGTTTGCTATTTTTAGGGCCTCAGTGTCTAGATTTTTTTAGGTTTTGCAGTAAATTGCAACACCTCCACCTTTTTTTGTTTGGTTTGCTATGTTAATTTGCTGTCTGTCATTACGTACAAGCCTATATCCTTCTATGTTGAGGGTGTTGTCTTGATGTCTGTCAGTGAACCATGTTTCTGACAGTGTTAAAACATCAAGATTTTCATTTTTTAGGTGCATTTTTATTGTGTCTATTTTATTGGATGCACTCTGGCAGTTTAGGTGGGCAAAGTGTGTGCCCCTTCCCAGCCTGCATTCAATTTCTTCTACCATCTTCCTTTACTTTTAGGTTTACCTTTAGGTTTGGCTTTGTTAGAGTTTGTTAGTCCTTGCCCTATCCTATTAATGCCGAGCATCAGGCTAGGAAACGACAAGTATCAATTTTATAAATCATTGGTTTGACTCGATCGGGGATCAAACTTCCGATCTCCCACACGGCAGACCTGCGCTCTACCGAGTCAGCCACCGTGGCCGGTATCAATGGTAAACAAGATGTGAAGGACCTGGTTCCAGCATGCACTGTTTATCTATATTGGCATAGAGTTGAGGAAATCGGAGACAATGAAGAAGACAAAAACAAGAATATAGCATGGCTGGCACAAGATGCTCTGGATTCGACTTTAAAGTTCGTTAATCTACATGGTTTCATAAAGCCTTCACTGCAAAGATAGTGAGCTATGAAAGCTGATCATTTGAATCCTGAATTTAGTACATCAGATTGCAAATTCATGTGGATACGTCCATAAGCGAGCCTTCCAACACTTGTTCTATTGGGTTGTTCAGCAGCCCTGTCACAGAGACATTGATGTGGCAGTAACTAGGGGACAGGCAGCAAACATGTCACGTCAATGTGTGTACGGGGAGGCATTGTCGGGGGGGTATTTACCAAACCCAGTCCCATGTCACACATTCAACATTTCCTCTATAGTCACACACTACGTTCCTTTTGAAATAAAGTCGCGATTCCATTAAATGTTTAAAAATAGGTCATTCGCGTGACCTCTCCTTGTTCTTACCTTAGTTGCAAAGGTGGTTCTCCTCTGCTATGCTGCTGCATAGGCATTTAGCATATATATATGTATTTGGTACATTAGATGATAAAGCATGTTAATTTTCAAATCGCGGACAATTGATCTTCCTCATTCCACTGCTCCTTGCCCTATCCCAGTAATATTTAAAGTTGCATAGTCCAGTGGTTTTGAGTTATTGAAATTTTCTGAGGTAAATACATTAGGTTGATCATTATTATGTACCTTACTTTAGGTTGAAGTAACTTTTATCTTAAGTGGCTACCTTTTGAGATATTTGAAGTTGAACCATGCACAATTAATTTTGGCAAGCTTGTCAAAACTCTGACCCCATAGGCTTCTGCAGTAACAGGTTCTATTCAATTGCCTCAGTATTCCTTTGTGTGTCATGACAAATGTTTAATAAATGCACCAGTAACTAAGTTAGATATATAGAATCAAATTTAGATAATTGTTTTTATTTTGAAAATTTGATATTTTCATCGGACTATGCAGCTTTAATGCCTGGCTAGGCAGTGTGATGTATCTAGGCCAATCCGGCAGGTACGGGGAACCAGCGATATATGGATTGTAACCAATGACGACGGTACTCAAATAAAGTCAGTTACTAACTGGAACTCAAGGTGTCGACTCGTACTTTACAGGCAGCAACAAGCATCAATTGCTAAGTCATTGGTTTGACTCGACCAGGGGTGAAAGCTGTGAGTTTGAATCGTCTGACCTACTTACCAACATGACCTACTTACTCGACATGCTCAACATATTCACTGGCTAATTACTGAAGGTTTAAAGTTGCATAGTCCGATGGTTTTGAGTTTCTGAATTCTTTCTGAGATAAAGGTATTAAATTGATTGTTATAATATACCTTATTTTAGTTTGAAGTATATTTCATTTTAAATAGCTAACTTTTGAGCTATTTGACATGCAAATATGCAAAAATAATGTTGGCAAGCATGCTAAAACTCTGACACCATAGACTTCTGCAGTAACAGGTTCTCTTATATTGCCTTAATATTCCCTTTTATGAGGAAATGAATGTTTAATAAGTGCAACAGTATCTAAGTTATATATGTATAATCAAATCAACATAACTGCTTTGGTTTTGAAAATTGTATGTTTTCAACAGACAATGCGATAGACAGAGTGGCCGAATGAGTTTAGCATCCATCCCCTGTTTTGGGAGATCGAGGGATCCGAACCCATCAGTTTGTGGATTCGAACCGGGTCGAGTCAAATCAATGACTTAAAAATTGATACTTGTCATTTCATAGCCTGGCGCTCAGCATTACTAGGATATGGCAATAACTGGTTCGCTCAGTGTCTGGATAATGTGACTGAGTGGTATATCAGGTCATGATGCTGGTGGCCTGATTTTCCAGTGGGGCAGCACTATAAAGTCGCCATGAGTGCGCACTGTCATAAGTCAGTGCCCATCCTGATATGACCTTAGATGTTGCTAGGACGTAAAATAACAAACAAACAAATCATCGGACGATGCAGCTATAATAACATATATTAAGAACAGTGCTTCGGCGCTGACAAAATATGTTCAGATAAATAAAAGTATTACCACTAATAAATATTTAAAAATTAAATTACATGATTCCCAAAACTGCGCTTTTCATTAATCTTGACCTTGACATTGACCTTGACATTGCTTATGCTCGGCGCGGTACCTTTGGTGAGGTTGAGGCGCCCCCTGTTGGCGGGAGCCATCACGTGCGAAGATGAGGCTGAGATCTGAGCTTCCAGCAGCGTTCCCTTCTGGAGCCCGGCGACACGACGACAATCTGGCGGCAAACCGGAAGTGCGCGCATTAATACATGTTCCTCACCAGTGCCAGATGTAGACATGTGGAGGCCCTTGGACAGCCTTCAGTACTAGAGGCGCACCCTACCCTAGAATACCGGCAACTTAGGCAAGCGGGACAATATCTCACTGGAAATATGCGTGCAATATGGTTTTTGATTGACATGTGCACGTCGTTTGGGTCAGCCTAAATTTGTCCTTACAAAAACAAAATTCATGAAATATGTAAAGGACCCTGGTTGTGGAGGCCCCTGGGCAACTAACTTCCCAGCTTGTGCAGTCCTAAAGCCGGCCCTGTTTCTCACACATACCTGGTAAGTACTACAGTCTTATTAAAGTTGCATGGTCCGATGGTTTTGAGCTTCCATCACTTTTCTGAGATTTTGAAATGGTTGCTATGATCTATATTACTTTAGTCTGAAGTAACCTTTATCTTTAATGGCTAAGTTTTGAAATATTTGAAGTGCAAGCATGTAACATTAGTTTTGGCAAGAACGCCAAAACTCTGACACCATAGGGTTCAGCAATAACAGGTTCTGTCATATTGCCTTCCCTTTTATGTGGTAGTAGATGTTTAGTAAGTGCCTCAGTATCTAAGTTAGATATGTAGAATCAATTCTAGATAATTGCTTTGGTTTTGAAATGTTGTTGCTTCATAACACTATGCAGCTTTAATAAAATTACAATTATGGGCATACTTGAAAAAGAAAATTGTTTTCAGCACATCTTGTTGGTCTGTTTTGATAACTATGGCTTGCGTATTTCTTAAAGGTACTTCGGACCCTGCAACTAGAATAAGCTGGAATTGCATGGAATAAATGCTTTGCATTTCAAAGATGTTGTCTGCTTTGCTACACGTCAGGACAATTTCCGTAGAAAGAACTGATAATTTATCTTTGCATTAGCCATCTGCAGTGATCTGCGTTTATGAGTATTCAGTGCATACATATAACTATGGGATTGGATATAATATATTGTTTAATGGCTATAAAGCCTGGTTCAATCCAAACTGTCAAAACCGTTGGACCTTGTGATGGACAGTTCAGTCACCATGGCAACTAACTAACCACCGCTAACCCCCTAATATGTGTCCTTGGGGATCCTTCCACCGAGAATTGTGCCAGATGTTCAGAAGCCCCAATGTGTTTCTCTTCTGACACTGCTTGGTAACCGCTGTCCAGATGAGAGTAAATGGGGGAGAAATCACTTTGGGTGTGGGTGGCGCCACCTCTGTTGGTGCTCGTCATAAGTACGAAAACACTCAGCATTACGGATGCAGTATCAGAGTACATACACCTATACTATTGCAAATAACTATGTTGTCACATGGCCGGATGACCAATTGCCTGGCACTGACAGAAGACTTTATCACACAAACAGACACAAAAACACCTAAAACCTGGGTGTTTTTTTTAATTCTTTAGACTAGTTAGCTTAGTGTCAGAGTGATATGACTGCGTGGGGTATCGCATTATGGTATTGGTAATTGTATATCAGTGTAAAACCGACATAATCGTCTGCAGCGCCACACCAGTAAGCTATACTGATATGACCTCAAACGTTGCTAGGACGCAAACTCGACCCCAACGGGTCAATAAGGCAGCTCACCCCGACCCTGGACGAAGTACTTGGGCAGACGCAGGAACACGTCACCCAACGTCTCGTTCACGATGACCCGGATATCGAGCCGCTCGAGCAGCATGGACAGCAGGCAGCTGTTCTTCAGCGTGACCTTCACCGGCACGCGCACGCCGCGAGGGGGCGCCCCAAGGTCAACGGCCACCAGTGTGAAGACGACCGTGCTGGACTTGGTGAAGACGCCGTCGTGGAGGGAGTGGATGTGGGAGTCATTGAAGCGTGACAGGGGCGGGCTGGGCGACGAGAGATGCGTGTACATGTACAGATTGGTTGGTTGGTTGTTGGAGTTTTACGTCCTGGCAACATAGGTGCATAGTGATATGCATCTATGCATAGAGATGCACTCGTCATATATAACTATGTTTTTTTTTTTTTTATACGGAGCTACGCGCATACATGGATATAGATATAAACAGCGTTATGTTCAGAGATGCACATATGTACAAAAATGTTCAGAAATGAACAATTGTACACAGATGCACAGAGATATAAACAGAGCTATTCACAGAGATGAGCATGTGCACAAAGATGCATAGAGATGCGCATGTGCACAAAGATACACAGAGATGTGCATGTGCACAAAGATGCATAAAGATGGACATGTGCACAAAGATGCATAGAGATACACATGTGCACAAAGATGTGCAGTGATACGCATGTGCACAAAGATGCATAGAGATGCACATGTGCACAAAAATGTGCAGTGATACGCATGTGCACAAAGATGCATAGAGATGCACATGTGCACAAAGATGTGCAGTGATATGCATGTGCACAAAGATGCATAGAGATGCGCATGTGCACAAAGATGCATGGAGATGCGCATGTGCACAAAGATGCATAGAGATGTGCATGTGCACAAACATGCACAGAGATGCGCATGTGCACAAAGATGCATAGAGATGTGCATGTGCACAAATATGCATAGAGATGCTCAGAGATGCGCATACATTTAACATCCACCTTTTTGCGGATTAATACCAAACTAAATAAAGCTGCGAAACATTTTCATCTTGAGTGATCTTGATTTGCGATAGGCACGTCCTCTGATTCTAATATTGGAAAGTCCCTGTTAATTATTCATTACAGCACCGTAATATTGTGACTTTTATCATGTATAAACCGCCAATCTGAGTCATTTGTGTATTTTGGATTGATTAATTCACTTTAAATAATGCCAAGATTGTTGCTGTGTTCAGATTAGTAGTTTTTCTCAAAATGAATAGCCATAGAAATGTTACTTCTGACCATAGAGAGAGAAGGATTTGACCTTCAGATGTGCACTTGACCTTGGCTTTACCTGACTGAGTGCGCCGACGCGTAGTAGCGGACCTGCGAGTTCGCCCCAGCATCTGCATCCGTGGCACGCATGTGCAGGAGCGGCGCCTGCTGCAGGGAGGGCTGCGGCTCCAGGGTGAAGGCCCTGGTGGCCGCTAGGGGGCAGTTGTCATTCACATCCTCAACCAGAACCTGGCGGGGAGGACAACAGCGGCGTCAGGGTAGAGGCAAGGAGAACCAGGGAGAACCAGGGAGCACCAGGGAGAACCAGAGAGAGGCAGGGATAGGCATCAGGAGGAAGGGAGGGGTAGGAAGAGGTATGGAGAGGTGGGAGAGCCAGGAGAACCAGGGTGAGGGAGGGAGAGGCAGCAGGAGGAAGGGAGGGACAGGGAGAGGTAGTGAGAGGCAGCAGGAGGAAGGGAGGGGCAGGGAGAGGCAGGGAGAGGCAGCAGGAGGAAGGGAGGGCAAGGAGGGGTATGGAGAGGTGGGAGAGCCAGGGAGAGGCCTGGATAGAAAGGGAGAGGCAGGGAGAGGCAGGGCTGGGTAGGGAGTGGCAGTGAGGGGAAGGGAGAGGTGGAAGAGGTAGCGGGGGCAGGGAGAGGTAGAAACAGGAAAGGAGGGGCATGGAGGAGCAGGGAGAGGCATGGGGGAGGGAGAGGTAGGGAGAGGTGGAAGAGGTAGGGAAAGGCAGGGAGAGGTAGAGGCAGGAAGGCAGGGGGAGGGGGCAGGGAGAGGTAGGGAGAGGTGGAAGAGGTAGGGAGAGGCAAGGAGAGGTAGAGAGAGGAAGGGAGGGGCATGGAGGAGCAGGGAGAGGCAGGGGAGGGAGGGGGCAGGGAGAGGTAGGGACAGGCATGAAGAGAAAGGGAGGGACAGGCATGGAGAGAAAGGGAGAGGCAGGGTGGCAAGGAGAGGCCGGGGGAGGAAGGGAGTGGAAGGGGGGACATGGAGAGGCATGGAGAGGCAGGAGAGGCAGGGAGAGGCAGGGAGAGGCAGAGAGGGGAAGAGAGGCGGTGAGAGGCATGGAAAGGTAGGTGGAGGCAGGGAGAAGTAGGGAGAGGCAGGGAGAGGCAGAGAGAAACAGGTGGAGGCAGGGACAGATAGGAATCGTAGGTAGGAAACCAGGGAGATAAAGGGAGAGAAAGGTGGAGGGAAGGAGAGTGAGTGAAAAGAGATGGAGTGGTGATTCATTCAGCTATAGTGGGCGACCAGAGTCAACACTCTGTAGTTGGGGTATCAAAGGACACATACAGAAAATGTTATTTTATCTAATACAAAACATTCGCTGCGAAAATCCCACAGCAATCTACATATAAAAAACAACAAATGTATGGGAAGAACCCTACCAACGTTGGTTATCAAGATACATGTGGGCATAGGTCCAAAATGAGTTTAAAACATAGAACCTATAAATAAAGGCTACCGCTGGGAGGAGGTAACCACCCAGACGCGGGTCGCAGCTCCAGTCCTACCTCAGAGACTGGAGGACATTGACCCGTGACCCGTGACCCGTGTTCTTAAAGTGGCACGGTCCACGGGTGCTGAGTTTGAGTCATTTTCTGAGATAAGTATATTAGGTTGATCATTATAATCTATCTTACTTTAGATTGAAGTAACTTTTATTTTAAATGGCTTACCAATAAAGGACCCGTGCGAGTGACTGCAATATTGACTACAGTATGATTCTCAGGTCCGCCTGGTGTGCGAAATCTAATCAAATCAATAGTCAACACTATACTCTATAGGCTTGTGAGCTTAAGACACGCGACAGACGGAATGTGGAATTTAGGAGTGTCGCAGCGAAGAGTAAAAAAAAACCACAAGGGATCATACGATATTATAGCATTTAGGGCATTAAAGTTTTATTAATACTACAGCACACTACAGGACATTCCAATTCCTCGGAATTAAGTAAGTTTTGGCAAGCATGCCAAAGGTTTGACACCATAAGCTTATGCAGAAACAGGTTTTATTAAATTAATTGAGTATTCCCTTCTTTGTGGCAACAAATGCATAAAGTTGCATAGTCCGATGCATAGTTTTTGAGTTTCAGTGATTTTCGGAGATAAATATATTAGTTTGATCGTTATGATCTAGCCTGCTTTAGGTTGAAGTAACTTCCATTAAAAATGACTTCCTTTTGAAATATTTGAAGTGGAAACATCCCAAATTAATTTGGGCAAGTACGCCAAAGCTCTGACACCATCGGCTTCTGCAGGAACATGTTCGATTAAATTGGCTTGGTATCCCATGCTATGTGGTGACAAATGTCTGATAAGTGCATCAATATCTAAGTTAGATATGTAGAATCAAATCTAGATAATTGCATTGGTTTTTAAATGTTGAATATGTTATCAGACTATGCAACTTTAATAAGTGAATCGGTATCTAAGTTAGATATGTGCAATCAACGTAAGGTAAGAGCTTTGTGGTGTTTTTTTAAGTTGATGCTTTCATGGGACTATGCAGCTTTAACCACAGTAAGGCCTCTTCTTCTCACAGCTGCTTCCGAGGAAACCCTCCACATACCCAGATGACGATGGTGCCGGTGACCAGTGAATTGCGCGGGTAGTCGACGGTGGTGAGCAGGATGACATAACGGTCGGCCACCTCGCGGTCAAGCTCGGAACTGAGCGTGAACAGCGCGACCGGGCCCGTCACCAGGAACGACTCGGTCGAGTTGTCCAACGACTCGGTCAGGTTCCCGTAGACAGCCTGGGAGCTGCATTCTGTGCACAGACCGGAAGTAGAAAGCGACCGGAACGTGATATATATATATATATATATGTGTATATATCACATTTCATTTAGTGTACTAGAAACATTCCTCTTGTGTGTAAGGCACAAGGGGGGTGGGGGAGGCACCCACACACATTCACTCCCCTACAGAGAGCTGGGGAGGGGGGGGGCACTCCATCAATGCGCATGAGGAAAACTAATAATAACACATTGTTCCCCTATAATTTACACTCGTATCATTCGCTATAAATCAGATATACATTATATATATATATATATATATCTATATATATATATATATATAGGTTAAAGATATGGGGAATTGCTTTTTAAAATAATGATATAGCAGACAGCACAGACCGGAAGTAGAGCAGGACCGAAATGTGATATATATATATCTATATCACATTCGTTTAACACGCTGGGCATATATATATATATTTGCATGTTAAAAATATGGGGACTTGATTTCATAATAATAATCTAGCAGTCTGCACTAACCTTTTAGGTAAGGAGCCAGATAGACAGGTAGGTGTGGATAGCGTGATTGCATCAGGGAGCTTAGGTAGTGTAATGGTTAGCACGCTAGCCTTGGAATGGCAAGAAGTGTGGGGTCGAATTCTGCTATAGGCACAGAATTTCCCATTTCCATCACCGCAAAATCGTCCACTAGGCTGGTATAATGGAACTGCAAAACACTCAAGCTTTACTTTTGAAAGGTCACTCAGCACTTCTGTGACAAAACATAGTTCCCCCTCTAGTTAAATTTAACAACAGATTCTTCCTTTCTTACCCCCAACTACTGCATAGCACTCACTCACCTTCAGATTAACGGGACACTGTTCTTACCTATGAAGGAGACGTTGGTTCCTGTCAGGTGGGTGGTGGTGAAGACTTGTGGTGGAGGTGGCACTCCCTGCAGGCGAGCATTCGTAGTGTCACTCGCCACCGTGAAGTGGCGCGCCCCATTACCTGGGTTATAGAAACATGCAGTGTCAGCTGTCAACTGTGATAGCACTGACAACGTGTCAGGTTCACATCTGACAGCAGTGAGAGGCATGTCACGTGTCACATATGACAGCAGGGAGAGGTATTTCAGGTGTCACCTCTGACAGAAGTGAGAGGCATGTCAGGTGTCACATCTGACAGCAGTGAGAGCTATGTCAGGTGTCACATCTGACAGCAGTGAGAGGCATGTCAGGTATCACAAATGACAGCAGTGAGAGGCGTGTCAGGTATCACATCTGACAGCAGTGAGAGGCATATCAGGTGTCACATCAGCGCCAGAACACGAGTATTTCAGCCATAGATGCGTCGCTGACCTGTGAGTGCAGTGACGTTGAAGATGGGCCCGGGGACGAAGACGTCTGTGACGACGAGCTCGGCCAGGATGGCCCCCGGGTGGAGGTCCTCGCGGGCCGTGAGCAGGTGGTCGGCCGGCGGCAGGTCGCCCCGCTCCGGCTGCAGGAAGGCGATGCCCTGCGTCTCCAGGAAGAGGCGCGACGTGCAGCCGAACCGCTCAGTCAGGAACAGGTCCAGGTGGTAGGTCACGCCCAGCTGTCAATGGGAGAGGAGGCAGTCAACAGGGGAGAGGTATATGTAGGTTGGTCGCGCCCAGATGTCAACGAGAGTGGAGGTGGCTGTCAACAGGGAAGATGTATAATGTAGGGGGTCGTGTCAACAAGGGTGGAGTCGGCTGTCAACAGGGGATAGGCATTTCCAGCTGTCAACGAGAGTGAAGTCAGCGCAGGGCACACACTGCTGTCAACAAAGGAGGGGACAGTCTCAGGGCAATGTGACCGAATGGGATATCCGGAAATGTTGACGGCAGTTAGGTATCACATTAGGGGCAGTACTATAAAGCTGCCATAGCTCAGACAGGGGCCTACTTTCCATGTATACAGGTGTGCAGCTGTGTACCACCTCAGATTACAAATTCTTTTAAAATTAAAATATGTGACGTTTTATAGGGTATTATTCCATCACGTTTTATTCCATCGCCGAAAAAGTATGCGTCCCACCTGAAAATCCCCAGCTAGGCCTTTACGCAACACACAGTGACACCTTAGGTACTCACTAGATATGGTCTCAGATGTTGCTAGAAACTAAAAAAAAAACAATAAACCGGTTAATATTTGGAACTCGCCCACGCTGGTGCTGGGCGATGTGGGCGGACTGTATTCAAAATGGCGCTGAGTCATCCTGCCCCTTATTTATGGCTCAGACACACATGTAATATTTTCAATTTAAACTACAGAATGTGCCTATTGATGAACATGTCCTGATCTCATTGAACTATGGGAATTTGTTTCCCTTGACCACAAATATATGATTGTGAGCTTTCTAATTTAATGAGTGTCTATTGGCACATAATTGATTATCTGCTTTTACATGTAAAAGCGATGGTTTGAACAAAAAACAAACATTTCTCGCCGTGAATATGGCCTATGCTGCCGACACAGTGCAAAGCAACCACCAATCAATCAATCAATCAATCGATCTCATAGAATATTTTTCTAACATGTGTTTGTTTCCTTAAAGAGCAGTCTGTAGGTTATTTGTATATTAGCTCCAGGGCTCATATGGTTTTGTTTTACGTATAATCTTTGTTTATAAGCGGAAGTGGAAAGACACCCCCACCAATGGTTACACCATTCCTACAATTTCTATTATCAACAGCCTATTTTATGTTTATAGAATATGCATAGAAAATCTGAATAACAAAATGTCTAAATGTCTAAAAAAAAGATTTTAAAATGCAAACCTTACCTGCAGCGACAATTTGACAGGGTGCAACTCCCGCGTTGTGACACACTGCTGGTTGATCACGGTGCCTGCATGCGCCGTCACTGTTTGACTGTCTGCGGAAGGAGAGTTCAAACTGCCACATTTATTGCATATTAGATGGGTCCTTCACAATTGTCAACACTTTCATAAACGGACAAAACATACACTTGTTCATAACTCCCCCCTCCCTCCCCCCCCCCCAAAGTACAATCAAAATATTGAATATGCAGTAGTCTGCATTGACCTCTCCGGAAAGGAGCCACTTAGATAAACATGGATAAGCATGGATAAGGCGATTGCATCAGCGAATGTAGGTGGTGTCATTGTTAGCTTGCTACCCCCAGAATGGCAAGAAGTGTGGGTTCGAAACCTGCCTAATTTGACCGACATTGCTTTTCAGTTTTAGAAAGCGTATGTTGGGTCTAACCCCCTGCCCCCAATGTACAGTTTGATTGTTTGCGAAAATGTTGATAATTGTGAAGGACCTCTAAAAAAAAGTATGCGTATATACATATATATATTCTGATCTATACATTATATGGACACCTTATCTGTGAGGTTACAGTGAAGCGTATTTGTGCTTCAGTGCTAGTTTCTGTCTATATATAACATGCGATAACTCGGTTCTCTTCAGTCATCTGCCATATGCATTTTCAAAAGCAGAATCACACCACAACCTGATTACCTTCCTAGCCAAAGGAATGACATCGACTTAGCTATGAGAGGCTTGCAAACAAACGGGAACACGACGCCTAGAGTGGGACTTCATTTAAGAACCATTAGAAAAAACCTTCGGCAAGGCTGGGATACTGGAACTACAAACGTGCTAGTTTCTGTCTATACATCCTATAGGCCATTGCTTTACTTTGGCAAGGTAACTTAGCACTTCTGACCCAAAACATAGTTCCCCTTCTGCACCTACTCGAGATGTGGCACTCGGCCTCTTCTTTTGAAAGATGACTCAGCACTTCTGTGACAAAACATAGCCCCCCCCCCCCTCTGACAACACCTCACGATGTGGCACTCGGCCTGCGGCCTCACCTGCCACCTGCTTCAGGCTGATGGTCTGGCAGGGGATGGTGGGGTCCGTCGGGTTCGTCACAATCTCCATCACCAGCATCCCGTCGATGTAGACCCAGGCCTCGTCACCGCCACCGAAGCTCAGGTTGCCTACGCCGGTGAAAGTAAACCCGGCGCGGATGCTCACCGTGAAGCTGCAGGACGAGACGGAGGGATACAAACTATCCACACCTGAATGGCGATTATGATGGTGTATGATGCGTGACCGGCTCTACTACTATATTGTCAGAGGAGGTACGAAATATATTGGAATTTAACACAAACAAAATTATTCTTAAGACTAACTGACTCACTATATTGAATAGGTTGCCAAAACAGGTAAGATATAAGAAGAAATTATTCTCAAGAGTCACTGGTTTAAAGCTGCGTAGACCGATGCAAGCATTTAAATTTTCAAAACCAAACCATTGACCTAGATTTGATTCTATTTATACAACTTAGATATTGGTGCATTTATTGGGTACTTGTTGCTGAATTGAAGGTGATACTAAGGAAATCTAATAGAAGCCACTACTACTAAAGCCTATAGTGTCAGAATTCTGACCTACATGCCAAAATTAATTTTGTAGCGGTTCTCTGCAAATATTTCCAACGGTAGAAATTTAATATAAAAATTATTAAACTAAGGTAAGGTGAGTAATAATGATAAACCTAATATATTTATCTCTAAAATAATATTACAGAAACTCAAAACTACCGGACTATGCAGTTTGAAGGCTACTTTTATCAAGCAAAGGAAGTTCCTGTAACTCCTGGCCATAGTTTTGACCTAGCTTCCTGCAATATTCATTACACAATTCCACGACCTGTACACATGTGAATATATAGGCTATTTCAAGGCTTTTCAATGCTCCTTTGGATAGGAATAGATTTAGTCCGAAATCGCTTCATGGAATGGCGATTTCAGACTAATTTAGATCAGTGGGGACAGTTTAATAGAATTCAAGGCTTTTCAAGACTAATTACCCAAAAAAGGTTCAATTCAAGGCTTTTCAAGGCTTTGAAAAGGGGCAAATGTAGTTCAAGACTTTTCAAGACTTCCCAGGCCCCTTCAGAATTGTGAATTAGAATTGCTAGGAGGACCAATATCTATCTTGACAGAAGTCTTGTTAGAAGGCAAGGGTTACAATGTTGTGTGGGGTGAGTAGTAATATATTCCTTTGTAATTAAATGATGGTGTGAATGCAGATCCTACCCAAAGTTGTGCACGTCTCCGTGACAGTCCTTCTGGTTCTCGTGGCCGTAGCCCAGCCCGTCCAATGGGAAATAAGCATCACTGAAATACCTGCACGAGGCACACAGAAACATTTGGTGAAACCACATTAGAGCCGTTACAGCTGGATGGAGACATTTAAAGAGTTCACATAATCCGATAGCTTTGATGTTCTGACTTTTAAAAAAAATACATGCATTTGATTTGTTTTAATATATAACTTATTTTTCATTGGATCCGTTAATTAAGCAGGGGAAATGTATATGGTCATTTGTCCTGTTCATCAGGTTTGGTCAAAACCATCTTGCAAGGCACAGCGAAAGGGGGGAGAAAACAAGGTGGAGAAAGGAGGAGGTGGGAAGACTAACATCAAGGAATGGACAGGTCTGGAGTTCGATAAGTCCCAGAAAGCGGTGTAGAACAGGGGAAAATGGAGAAAACTGGTCGCAAAGTCATTTGTGGTGCCTCAAACACTCTCACGGTTAAGGGATTAATGATCATTATGACCATGATGATGTTCAGCAGGGGACATTTCAATCGCGGACAATTGGTCTTCTTCATTGCACTGCTCCTATCCTTATCACTGTAATGCCGAGTATCAGGCTAGGTAGTGACAAGTAGCAATGCCTAAGTCATTGGTTTGACTCAGCCAATGCTTGAAACCTATGGGTTCTAGTCCCACGACCTGGCACACGTTAAGCAGACGCTCAACTCATTCGACCATTCTGTCCGGTTGATCGTAAAAAACTAAACAATATTGGTATTTGTAGTAGGCCTAACCTTCCTCATAAACAGCTGATTTGTGAGATTCTTGAAGTGAGAGCATGCAACATAAGTTTGGTAAATAAACTAAGGAATCGTTCTGTGGTGGAAGCCAAGTTGTGCACTAGCTTTAATTTTTCATGAGTCGCTGATTATTTAGAAGGATTTTAAAACAAGCCATTCACTGCAATAGAAGACGCTATGGAAAGTAGTGCAAGCCATTACTCTCACTAATAGAATATTTGAAGTTATCTTATAACCTCTATAATTCCCCCCTTTCCCTTCCCTGTTTGTCATGACAGAAATAGAAGGAATAGCTATGCAGCATCTTGTCTAATGGTGATAAATACATTAATTCCTACCGACTGAGTTTCAACTCAAATTACCCATTCTAAGTACACAATTGTTTAACCTTATGGAACATGGATATTCTGTTTAGATATATCTAATACCCACCTCTGCCCCTAACACACCCAGGAGGGAGGTTAATAACTAACACTTGTATGTACATAAATAATGCAGAAGTAAAATAAAGGAATTGCCAGCAATACCTGTAATATATGTGTAAAAGGTATATAGGCACGTGGATAGAACAAAAGAATATGCTAATGAGATGACGTAGCAGACGCGTGGGTGCCGGCGGTTCAACCGCTGGACGGTGAATAAAGCATTCGTTAACCAGAAGTCAAAGCATTCAGACGTTGTACTTTTACAATACCTATCAGATTCACTAGAAACCAGAACCAGTTGACATCCGGGTGTAAGTTTTAGTACTGCTGGAACTGGTTACTGGGAAATCGGTGCATATAGATTGTGTCCACTGGTGACCAACGTGACACAAATAGTAATCAAGCTGGTTCCATGTTCCGTCTAAGATACTGTAAAACTGGGCACCAGGATCAGTTTATATCAATTCCGCGGAAACACCAAGAGGGTCGGTCCTTAGCATTGCTTCTTCATATTACTCATGTAAGCAATGTATCATAAAGGTAGGCCAAATCTTTAAGCTCTGGGGGAAATGCATGTTGACATCACGTGACCGGAAGCAGGAAGAGGCCGACCTGTTGGTGGGGGTGAGTGCAGCTGCGCCGAGGCTGACGATAACCAGACTGGTGAACACCTGGTTCACAGTAGCCGTCACTCGGAACCAGTTGGAGAACGTGTCCTTCGTAGGATCCACCGAGTCCTGCAGACGGAAGTAGTATGTGGCGAGCCATTATATACACAAGTTATATAAATTGGTGCTTTTTAGTACTAGTAGTATATGTCGAGTCATTACAGACACAAGTTATATAAATTGGTGCTTCTTGGTACTAGTAGTATATGGTGAGCCATTATAGACACAAGTTATATAAATTGGTGATTCTTATTACTAGTAGAATATGTCGAGCCATTATAGACACAAGTTACATAAATAACATGACGCTTCTTAGTAGTAGTATGTGGTGCGCCATTAGACACAAGTTTTATAAATAGCACAATTAGCAGGGAAAAGATAGAATACCTTGTATGGTACCATAAGTTATTAAAACTGGACTGATAGCGCAGGGAATGAGTTAGGAGGAGGGAGATACAGGTTTGTGCCAACTTATGTTTGTTTGTTGTTTTACATCCTACCAACATCTAAAGTCATACCAGGGTGGCTACCGACTTGTGACAATGTGCACTCATCACGATTATATAGTGCTGCCCCCCTGGGAGACCAGGATGCTGGCACCATGACCCAATATCCCATACAGGCACATTATCCTGATCCTGTGCTAACCAGTCCTTGTCCTAACCTATTAATGCTGAGCACCAGGCTAGGTAGCGACAAGTATCAGTTTTATAAGTTATTGGTTTGATACAGCGGGGATTCGACTACAGTCCTTCCTCATGGGAAGCCTGTGCCCTACCGATTTCGCCACCACGTCCAGTTGGTGCTAACTAAATAACTGTACCTTGTCCTTGAGCCATGAACCGAATGGCGATTTGATGAGTTCCGGTTGTTCGAACTTGTCAACGCTAACTCCAGTGAAGTGCCTGTGTGACTTTGAGAAGTCATAGAGGGCGACAGACAACTTGTAGTCGGCTCCAGAGATGGGGATCGGCGTTGGCGCTGTGACTGTGGGATGAGCATGCAACACCTAGTGGGTAAACTAGTCACAAGTAATTATGCAGCTTTCAATAGACGAGATCACCATTCTCACTGCACATGTGCTGAAAACGGCGTTGAGAGAAAAAGAAAGGCGCTCAGCCACTGAGTTTGCCAATATGCATAGGTCAAAACTTCGATTTTATTCCAAATTAATCAAAATACATAACAAATTGGCACAAACATGGATGCATGCATGCAATATAATAATATAATAAATATTTACATCACCATTGATTAGACATAGGTAATTCTTGTTCTAAATATTAAAATGTCAAATGTGTCAACAAAAATTTGTTTCAAAGAAATATATAACAATGTCTGATTAACCCTACCCATTTCCTAGCCCAACAAATGTTATTAACCATAGGATATATATAAAAACATAAATAAAATAAGTAAAACTGACTCTGGTTATGGCTCTAACACTAGTCTGAGTGCCCAGATTTGTCTCAATCTAAATGCAGATGGTAAAATATGTGCTGATTAGATTGATATAAATGCAATGCTAGATAAAAGATTAACATATTAATTTATTATATATATATTTTTAGTTGGTATTTTATGTTTCAAACAAGAGCTGAGATGAGCTGAAACTACCACATTTCATAGCCAGTGTCTTAGCATTAGCCATGTGCTTCATGGACGTTTGTTTTTCTTCCACGCAACCCACAATGCACCATGTGGCTGGAATGGCGATCTAGTCTATTTAACTCAATGCCAGGCAGCAGCAGTTTGAGGCTTCGGCTAAGTGTGTGAGGTTTCACATTCTAGAAATGATGATCCAAAAGGGTAAGTACAAAGTATTTTGTATTCTGCGCCATTTTGGCATGGTTTGACTCTGACACTGATTGACTCCAATCTTGACAGCTTTGATGAGGCGAACTGTAATATACAGTAAAACCTCTCTAAATCGAACAGGGTACTCCAAATCCAAATCTATTACACAATGGATTAAATAAACCTCATTGAAGCTTAGTCCCTGTGTTCCCTAGTTTTGCTTTCGGGATTCGGCTAGAGTCCATCACAATATCAAAGTTGACATCGACACTGCTTCTGACACGGATCCTGGCACTGACCCCAGTGTCAACACAGACACTATACTGGAACTCTGGCACCGCTGTCACTGACGTCACTGGTGCTGAGATGACTGCCAATGACGCTCTGGGCTGCCCATCATGGATAAGTCTGAATAGACTTGTTTTCACTATTTGACAGTTGGTCAATAGAGAGCCCAAGCCTACACTTTTACCGACCCTAGGGATTGTTAGCCTCCCACACCACATAGACATGGTATGAGAGCAACTGGCCTTTGATGATGTTATACACATCAGTGGAAATCAAAATTGGCAGAGGTGATGGCATGGGGAATCGAACCACCGACCTTCAGATTAGGAGTCCAACCTAGTGCTACAAAAGTACAAGGCAATAGGGGACCGTTGCATTCGGGAGTTGACTACACTCACCATCACTACTGGGAGTGGTTACCATCGTAGCAGGACTCAAGCCGCTGAATGGGCCCCCGTCCACAGACAGGGTGACGTGACAGTAGTATGTGGTGCTCTGCAGCACGCCATCCGACTGCAGGAAGTAGATGGCCTGCTGCATTATCTTCACTGTGCCTGCGTCTGTCTGGTTTCCAATAACGGGTGGAACGCCAGGCATGTTGCTTTCACAGGTCACGCGGTACAGCCTGCAACATGAGATAACATGGTCATAGGTCATGATGTACAGCATACAGGATGAGACAGCATATTCACAGGTCACAAGATACAGCCTGCAACATGAGATAACATGGTCATAGGTCACGAGGTACAGCATACACAATGAGACAGCACAGTCAGAGGTCTCTCGGTACAGCCTGCAACATGAGAGAATTAGATAACAGGTCATGAGGTACAGCCTATAAGATGAGACAGCACACTCACAGGTCACAAGATACAGTCTGCAACATGAGAGAATTGGATAACAGGTCATGAGATACAGCCTATAAGATGAGACAGCACACTTACAGGTCACAAGATACAGCCTGCAACATGAGAGAATTAGATAACAGGTCATGAGGTACAGCCTATAAGATGAGACAGCACACTCACAGGTCACAAGATACAGTCTGCAACATGAGAGAATTAGATAACAGGTCATCAGGTACAGCCTATAAGATGAGACAGCACACTCACAGGTCACAAGATACAGCCTGCAACATGAGAGAATTAGATAACAGGTCATGATGTACAGCCTATAAGGTGAGACAGCACACTCACAGGTCACAAGATACAGTCTGCAACATGAGAGAATTAGATAACAGGTCATGATGTACAGCCTATTAGATGAGACAGCACACTCACAGGTCACAAGATACAGTCTGCAACATGAGAGAATTAGATAACAGGTCATGAGGTACAGCCTATAAGATGAGACAGCACACTCACAGGTCACAAGATACAGCCTGCAACATGAGAGAATTAGATAACAGGTCATGAGGTACAGCCTATAAGATGAGACAGCACACTCACAGGTCACATGGTACAGCCTGCAACATGATGTAATATGGTCATAGATCACGAGGTACAGCATAGAAGATGAGACAGCACACTCACAGGTCACATGGTACAGCCTGCAACATTATGTAATATGGTCATAGATCACGAGGTACAGCATAGAAGATGAGACAGCACACTCACAGGTCACAAGATACAAGCCTGCAACATGATATAACATGGTCATAGGTCAGGAGGTACAGCATACAAGATCAGACGGCACATTCACAGGTCATGTGGTACAGACTGCAAACTCACAGGTCTGTAGGCACATTTTACCTCACGAGACTGAACTC
Organism: Branchipolynoe longqiensis; assembly: GCA_030323885.1. Lineage (NCBI taxonomy): Eukaryota > Metazoa > Annelida > Polychaeta > Phyllodocida > Polynoidae > Branchipolynoe > Branchipolynoe longqiensis. Next base: position 51,683,102 of record CM059193.1, on the reverse strand, counting down.
TCACAGGTCACATGGTTTACAACACCCGCAGGTCATACAACGAGGTGAATGCAGCTTATCGCACGAGACAAGAGATTGAGAGGTCGCATGGTTACCATGAAACATGAGACAGCAAACTGGGTTATACAACGACATATTTAAAAAAAAGGAGAATCCGAATGATACTGACTAACTGCAGCACCACGAAATTGCAAAGTGTGTCCACCCTCGTCGAGCATGGATTTAATTACAATGTTTACGTTTGGTTTCTCTGATTGAGTAGGCGTATATCGATGTGTGTGCAACGAATTTGATCAATTAATAATAATTAAACCTTTTACTTTCATTGTATTTATCTATGGTGCCAACATGGCGTAAAGAAACCACCAATCATTCATCCAATCGTGCCTATTTAAACATGGCGACGTACCAGATCTGCGGCCCTGCAGTTACCGGTTTCCCTGGGAAGAGGAAGGAGGGCGCTTCCCACTCAACGAGCAACTTGTACGTCCCCGTTGCCACTGCCCGCACGTTACTGCCAGCTATAACATACATAGTTACATTGGCAGTCACTAGGTGGCCTTCCACGCAACAAATAGTAACACACGTTTTGCTACATTGGCAGTCACTAGGTCATAGGTGGCTTCCCGCTCAACAGTCTACATGCGACTGCCAGCCATAATTCAGGCACATTTAGTTACATTGTCAGTCACTAGGTGGCTTCCCGCTTAACAGTCTACATGTGACTTCCAGCCATAATTCAGGCACAATTAGTTACATTGTCAGTCACTAGGTCATAGGTGGCTTCCCGCTCAACAGTCCACATGTGTCTATCAGCTGTAATTCATGCAAATTTAGTTACATTGCCAGTCACTATTGGCTTCCTGCTCAAGAGTTCACATGCGGCTGCCAGCCGTAATTCATGCACAATTGGTTACATTGTCAGCCACTAGGTGGCTTCCCGCTCAACATTCTGCATGGCCGTATTTGATTAACACGACGTAGGCGACTCGTGTCACCCGAGTTGCTAGAATTTAAAATCGAACACTGTGAGTGGAGTTGAAAAAAACAAGTGCCGTGTGCAAAAGCGCCCAACCCCAGTAACCCACGTCTTAGCTGGGGGTGGCTAGGAATGATGACTTGATATTTGTGCTGGTACCGACCTATAGGATAACAACTACCAGTACCAGGCCTACAGGTGTTTTTGTTGCAAAAACCAAGATTAATGAAATGGAAATATAACAAAACTATGCAACCAGAAAATACTTGAATTCCTATTTTGGGTAGTTATATTGGTTATTACAAAAAAAAATGTTTTCGATTAAGCCATAATTGTTTCCACCCCAAGCGTAGAGAAGCGTATTCGTTTATTCAACTGGAGTCTGTAGGATGTGCGCATGCGCCATAAAGTGGCTCGGGTGACCCGAGTTGATTAATCGAATACGCCCTATATGACTGCCAGCTGTAATTCATGCACATTTAGTTAAATTGTCAGCCACTAGATGGCTTCGCACACAAATTGGCAGTGTGCTACTGCTGGTTAGCTGGTTAGTTAAATTGTCAGCCACTAGATGGCTTCCCACACAAATTAGCAGTGTGCTACTGCTGGTGAGCTGGTTAGTTACATTATCAGCCACTAGATGGCTTCGCACATAAATTGGCAGTGTGCTACTGCTGGTTAGCTGGTTAGTTACATTATCAGTCGCAAGGTGGCCTCCCACTCCATAAAGGGCGTGTGAGTGCTACCTGCAACACATACAGCTAGGTACATTGTTAATACTTGTGCAGTAAGCCTTACACACGAATGGTCCCATTCCATATTATGTGTAATCGATATTAAAAAGAATGTTGAGTACATGTGGGAAAACAGGACCATAAAAGAGGTGTTGAAATGATATGGACTTTTCAAGATGATTTCAATATGTCTCAGAGCCATTCTATAGTTGCAGATAAATTCTTGAAATGAACAAGAGGGGTAGGGAGGTATGCCACCACCCCACCATGCCTGCCATTTCAGGGAGTTTATATACTAAGCTTTTTTTCAGTTTTGTTGGTGGGAAGACAACTGTACCCCTCCCCACCGCCCACTAGCTAGGGCCATGCATTCATACTTACAACACCGGAACTTGGATGCCAAGGCGGGATGGAGGAAGTGGTTTGCTGTACCCATGGAGGAAGTCTGGAATGTGATTCCTGCCGCATCAAACGGGGAGCTGCACTGTCCTCCACTAATGTTCCCGGCAATGTATGACAATGACTCATAAAGATGACAGTCACATGACAGTGGGTTCCCTGTCAAGTCCCTAAAACAGCAATGTGAGAGCGAGTTGTATGCCAAGTTCCTGAAACAGTCAGGTGACAGTGGGTTACCAGTTAAGTATCAGAAATAGTTATGTGGCAGTGGGTCACCTGTCTAGTCCCTTAAAACAGTCACATGACAGTGGATATCTGCCAAGTTCCTGAAACAGTCAGGTGACAGTGGGTTACCAGTTAAGTATCAGAAATAGTTATGTGGCAGTGGGTCACCTGTCTAGTCCCTTAAAACAGTCACATGACAGTGGGATATCTGCCAAGTTCCTGAAACAGTCAGGTGACAGTGGATTACCAGTTAAGTATCAGAAATAGTTATGTGACAGTGGGTCACCTGTCTAGTCCCTTAAAACAGTCACAGACAGTGGGATATCTGCCACGTTCCTGAAACAGTCAGGTGACAGTGGGTTACCAGTTAACTCTCTGAAATCTCTAGGTGACAGTGGGTACCTATCTAGTCACTAAAAACAGTCACATGGCAGTGGGATATCTGTGAAGTCCCTGAAACACTCAGGTGGCAGCTGGTTACCAGCTAAGTCTCTGAAATCACTATGTGACAATGGGTCACCTATCTAGTCACTAAAAACAGTAACATGACAGTAAGATATCTGTCAAGTTCCTGAAGCAGTCAGGTGACAGTGTGTTCCCAGTTAAGTCTCCTAAATTTCTATGTGACATTAGGTCACCTGTCTAGTCGCTGAAAACAGTCACATGACAAAAGGCTATATGTCAAGTCCCTAAAACAGTCAGGTGACAGCAGGTATCGTGCCAAGTCCCTAAAACAGTAATATGACAGCAAGTTACCAGTGAATTCTCACGAAACAGCATCCTGACAACTGACTGGCAAATGTCCCACTGAGTCCAGTGTGACATTATCTGTCTAGTCCCTAAGACAGCAACGTGACAGCAGGTCACCAGTTAATTCGGCAAAAGTGACAACGGACTGCAAAACAGTAGTCTGACAACAGTAGTCTGTCAAATACCTCAATGAGTGGTGACTGTGGATTACCTGTCAAGTCCCTAAAACAATAACGTGACAGCAGATTAGAAGTGAATACTTGCGATATGACAGAGCATCTACTTATTTATTTATATTATTGTTATCGTCATGGACACGGTCATGATCACCATCATTCATGATCAACATCATCATCATCATTATCATCATTTCTACTACTAGTACTATAACATCTTTATCATTATCAGCATCAGCATCAGCATCAGCATGAACTCCTGTAGATAAAAGATTCAGCCATATCCACAGTTAGGGTGACTGATGATCTGAGCTAAAACTGTTTTGGTATGAAACAACTACCAACAAGCTGTGAAGCCACTGGTTCCAGCATGCAATGTGTATCTAGGTTCGCGTAGTGTTGAGGAGGGTCGCGGCACTCACAGACTGCTGAAGACATTCGTGTTGACCCCGGAGAAGGCCCCGTATGGCAGGCTCCGCAGGCGGTTCCCGCGTAGGTTCACGGAGCGCAGTCTCGGCGTCGCGGTGCATGCCGGGAAGTCGGTGAGCTGGTTGCCAGCCAGGTTCAGCTCCTCGAGGGACGCGAGCGTGGCGAGCGGACGCAGGTCAACAGAGGTCAGCTGGTTGTCCTGCAGGTACCTGGTGGGAGCGGAACATAGTTGAACAAAGCTGGTGCTTCCAACATGCCAAATCCGAGGGCCGAGGGCTGAGAGCCGAGAACCAAGGCCTGAAGGCTGAGGGCTGAGGGCTGAGGGCTGAGGACTGAGGGATGAGGGTTGAGGGCTGAGGGTGGAGAGTGATAGGCAGAGGGTGGAGGGCTCAGGGCTGAGGGACGAAAGGCTGACGGCTGAGGGTTAGGGCTGAGGCTCGAGGGCTAAGGGCTGAGGGCTGAGGGCCGAGGGTTGAGGGCTAAGGGCTGAGGGCTTGAAGGCCCGGTCACATACACGTTAGTCGACAGAGTTGAACGTAGTGGAGGCTAACCTAGTTGGACGTAGTTGAACGTAGTGCAACGTACCAGCATCCATACTTCTCCATGATGATAACGTGATAAGAACGTCTGTGGGCCGTGAGTTCCGATTTAAACTTTGGACATGTTCAAAAGAGCACTACGTTTGATGCAGACTAAAGCCCCGTTCACACACGGGCCTTAAATCGCCTCAACTAGTTCGCCTCATCTAAGTCAACTCACATTGGCCGTATGGACACTACGCTGAGGTGAGGGCTGAGTCGACTCATCTAGTTCGCCTCAAGTAAACTGCCTAGCGAGGTAGTTTAGATGAGACAAACTAGCTTGAGTCAGCCTATCTTGCACGTGTGGACACAAGCGGATTAGTTGAGGCAGCTTAAGCTCATCACACGCATGCGCAGTCGAGACCTGAGTTTGTTGATTTTCCAGTCGATCAAAAGCGCATATTATATAATTTGGTCTATGAAACCGCTAGCTGTGGACAGATATTTTTTTCATCATTTATTTTTAGGTTTTCACTGCCCAGCAGAAGTTTTGACTGTTCCAAAACAATACGATTCAGTCGATACATATCTAGGTCGAACCCACACTCTCTCGTGGTGATGTCGACTAACCGAAAGTGGTGCTGGTTTGTATTGACTTGCTCATGCGCAGATATCGATTTCCGCCTTAAACAGCCCCAAGTACTGTGTGTGTGGACACAACACACTTTCATGTGTAGTTCGCCTCATCTAGTTCGCCTTATCTAGTTTGGCCTAAAGTTGTGTGTGTGAACAGGGCTATAGCCTCTGTGATGGTAACATACTCTAGTGTACTCTAGCATACCCTAGCGTACTCTAGCATACGTCTTAGTGTACTCTAGCCTACTCTAGCCTACTCTAGCACACTCTAGCATATCTAGCATACTCTAGCATACTCTATCATACTCTAGGATACTCTATCATACTCTAGCATACTCTAGAATACTCTAGCATACTCTAGCATACTCTAGCATACTCTAGTGTACTCTAGTGTACTCTAGCATATCCTAGCATACTTTGACCTGCACCAAACCTTGGCTGTTCTGCCATGGTCACATAGCCATGAGTGGATGAAGTTTAACATAGTTGAACGTAGTGGAGGGTAACATAGTTGAACGTAGTTGAACGTAGTTGAATATAGTTGGACGTACCAGGATCCGTACCGTAGCATACCGGGATAATACCGTAACGTATTTATCCATACTATTAGGTGGCTCATCAACCAAAGCCAGCCATACCTTAACATATTTGAACGTAGCGACAGCACGTTTCACCCACGTTTCACCCACGTTATTCTATCTATGTTCAACTACTTTCACAAACGTATGTGTGACCAGCCCTTTAGGCTGAGGGCTGAGGGCTGAGTGGTTAGGGCTAAGGGCCGATGGCTTAGGACTGAGGGCTGAGGGTTAAGGGTCGAGGGCATAGGACTGAGGGCTGAGGGTTAAGGGTCGAGGGCTCAGGACTGAGGGCTGAGGGTTAAGGGTCGAGGGCTTAGGACTGAGGGCTGAGGCTTAAGGGTCGAGGGCTTAGGACTGAGGGATGAGGCTTAAGGGTCGAAGGCTTAGGACTGAGGGCTGAGGGTTAAGGGTCGAGGGCGTAGGACTGAGGGCTGAGGCTTAAGGGTCGAAGGCTTAGGACTGAGGGCTGAGGGTTAAGGGTCGAGGGCTTAGGACTGAGGGCTGAGGGTTAAGGGTCGAGGGCTTAGGACTGAGGGATGAGGCTTAAGGGTCGAAGGCTTAGGACTGAGGGCTGAGGGTTAAGGGTCGAGGGCTTAGGACTGAGGGATATGCTTATATTTCCACAATCCGATCGATGGGTTTGAATTTCAGCCATATTTTACAAATAAATATATACATTTATGTTTTAGGTTGCGCGTAACTTTATTGTTAGTTCGGGACAAATTTAATCAACAAGGTCTAACTTTAAATAGTATGTCTGAAGGAAAACATGCAAAATAATATTGGTGTGCATACCGATGTAATGTACCCAGACTTGTTTAATTTGCCGCTGTGACAGGTTCTATGCAGCAATGCATGTGGCAGTATGTCAATAGTTGGCTGTGTAAAAAGTATCAAAGGCAGGCAAGTGCCATCCACAGAAATGTTATGGCTTCATCGGATTATGCAGTTACAATTTAGAATACTTTCAATGCAACCCAATCCAGAAACAAATGTGAGGCGTTTGGCGACCAGGAACCAATTGAAGAGACATGAGACCGACATGTATATATTGGCATGTATTCTTCTCATTGACATGTTACAGGATATATTGTTTGAGCCATTTGATGTTCGAGGCTCACATATATTTAACCCTACGTCCTTAAGAAATAAGATGGGCAGGTGGGAGGGTCAAGGTAGTGAGCCTGATGTGTATGTCTTGTTGGTTAAGAAGTGATTTGAATACTGCTTACAATGGTTAATATACATATGACTAGATGGTAGGTGACGTGGCAGTCGGCAGTCCGGCAGATTGTGATAGTTCAAGTGCATTACCGCTAGGTGGCAGCAGCTTCAGCATCCATAGAGACGCATCAGTCCCACACATTCAATTACTCATGTTTTCTGAACATGAACAATGTATCTATAGTTTACTTTTTTTAAACAAGAAAAAAAATACTTACAGAAATACTGCTGAGTCATCGCAGCAACTGCGGTCAGAGTGGTCATAAATGTAAAGTGGACACTTACAGGTGGGTGAGTGCCACCAGGGGCGCGAAGAGCGCGTCGGGCAGCGAGGCGAGCTTGTTATTGGACAAGTCGAGTAGGCCGAGACCAGCGAAGCTACTGAAGCCACCGGCTGAAACACTCGACATCTCGTTACCCGCCATGTGCCTGGATACACACAGCAAAAGGACAACTCCAAAGGCTGAACTCTCCTTGACGGGAGGGACAAAAGCAGCTGGTCATCAGTTACGAGAGTTCCACGTTCCTCAGGATGGACTGAAGCTGTGACCCAGCACGCCGAGACGCAGCTTCAGTTTACATGGAGGAACGTGTCGGGAGGAGGTGATGAAAATACACGTGCACATATATAATACACAAAGTGGTATTTTATCTAATGCAAAATATTTTCTAGGACAATTTCACCACAATTTATTTTCGAGACAAAATGTATGTTGATAATCTGATCAAGTTATGCCACTAGGAAGCGTGTGGTCATAGGCGCAAACAGAGCTTAAAGTAATAGGGCCCGTTGTGAAGGATAGGGTTTGGGTGGCGCCAACCCCAACTTCTGGTGTGTAAGGTGAAGTTGCGACGAGATACAGTGAGTGGGTGGCAGCTTCAGTCCTTCCTTATGGGATCAGCGAAACTCAGAATACCCGTATTAGGAACGTCATAGTCCGTTGAGAGCATCAAATATTCTGAACATAAACTATTATAGTACTAAGATTTGATCCTATATGTGTTGCTACATAAGAGGGCATATGCTAAGTCAATTTAATAGAACTATTAGTATTACTGCTGAAGCCAATGGTGTCAGAATTGTGGCATACATTAATTTGGCATACCTTTATTTCGAATATCTCCAAAGTTTGCCATTTAAGATAAAGGTTTCTTAAAACTAACTCACTAAAGTAAAGTTGGTTGGGTGGTTATTCGAGTTTTACATCCTGGCAACATCTAAGGTCATATCAGGACGGGTGCCGACTGATGACAGTGCATACTCATGGCAACTTTATAGTGCTGCCCCACTGGGAAATCAGGCCACTGGCACCATGACCTGATATCCCACACAGTGACATTATCCTGACACTGAGCCAACCAGTCGTTGCCCTATCCTATTAATGCCAACCGCCTGCTAGGAAGTGACAAGTATCAATTTTATAAGTCATTGGTTTGACTCGACCGGGAACTGAACTCCCGATCTCCTGCACACGAGGCCCACGCTCTACCAATTCAGCCACCATGCCCGGTATCTAAAGTAAAGTAGATTATACCTTTTTCTTTTATTGCGATCAACTTAATGTATTTATCTCAGAAAATGGCAGAAACTCAAAACTACCGGACAATTAAAAAATAACAAAAGAAACAAGGACACTCACAGCTCGTCCAGCGGCAGGCCGACCAGCGCGGCGGCCGGATGTGCCCGGAGCTTGTTGCCGGCGAGGTTGAGCCGAGTGAGAGTGACGTCATGGAACGCGGTGTCGGGGATGGAGGCGAGCAGGTTGTGGCTGAGGTCGAGCATCCCGGACACGGTGGAGGCTGAGCCAAACAGCGGACCCTGGATCTCCCGGATGTGACAGCTGCCCATCGACCTGCAGCCGAGAAAGGTGGTTGGTTGTTTGTGTCAATGTACAACAAAGGTAAGGCAGGTATCCGTATATAAGTTGGTTGGTTGTTGGAGTTTTACGTCCTGGCAACATCTAAGGTCATATCAGGATGGGTACCAACTTGTGGCAGTGCGCACTCATGGCAACTTTATAGTGCTGTCCTACTGGGATACCAGGCCACCAACACCCTGATCTGATATCACACTAAGTCACATTATCCTAACACTTAGCCAACCAGTCCTTTCCCTATTCTAATAATGACAAGCGCCTGGCTAGGAAGCGACAAGTATCAATTTCTAAGTCATTGGTTTGACTCAATCAGGGTTCAAACCTTCAAACCTGTGGGTTCGATTTCCAGGATCTACCAAATGGGAGACGAACGCTCAACCCATTCAGCCATCCCGTCTGGTCACATCGGAGAACGAGGTGGGGGTGAGGGGTGTGGGGTGGGGGGAGAGGCAGGGGGATAATCTACACTCAGGTAGTTTCATGCTTAGACTTAGAGTGTGAACTAATACAAAATATCAGTTGCTAGAGGACCAGACGCGGTGGCCGAATCGGTAGAGCGCAGACTTCCCGTGCACCGTGCGGAAGGTCGGGAGTTCGAATCCCAGCCGAGTCAAACCAATGACTTATATAATTTATACTTGTCGCTACCTAGCCTAGCGCGCGGCATTAATAGGATAGGACGAGGACTGGCTAGCACAGTACCTTGATAATGTGACTGTGTGGGACATCAGGTCATGGTGCCAGCAGCCTGGTCGTCCATGGGCAGCACTATAAAGTCATCATGAGTGCGCACTGTCACAAGTCAGTTCCCATCCAGATATGACCTCAGATGTTGCTAGGACATAAAACAACAACAAACAACAAACAAACAGTTGCCATTGTTGTACTGTAAGCATGTACAAAAGATTTCTCTCAGCATCATATGTTTTCCTAGATAAAACATTCACCCCGTACTACACAGTACAGGGGTGAACCTACAGGCTATATAAAAGCTGGTGAAAATGTCTCTCACACCACAGTGGATGACCTCTCCATTTCCCCATAATATATATTCTCCGGAGTGTCCAAATCACATAATATCAGGGTCAGTGACACCAAAATCAGTTTGCAGTGATGGAGTTCATTAAATAAATCCTCCATGTTTGAATGAGCTGTTTGTACCACCTGACTACCTCAGCCAATCAAAATGTACCACCTGAGTACATCAGCCAATCAAAATGGCCTAGACTGGACTCTATCAAAATTGCTGACATGTGGATATGTCCATCCAGATTTTAAACTTCCGGCATCTATGAGTATAATTGCCTAAACAACTCAAAAGGTAAGGGTAAATACATCCAGGTAGGTGAAGAATATATTTTGCTGCTTTGATTGTGGAATTAGGGTCTCATTTCATTTACGCATTTTTCACCAGCTTTTATATATGGTTGGTTTTCACCCCTGTACTGTAGTAGTATGGGGTGAATCTTTTATTTAATGTTTTCCATTCTAAATCTTATGTAATTTGAACTTTTTTTTATGTTGTACTTACAATTTTTGTATTTCCTGTGAGCAAATATGTGCAAACAATTATGTGCAAAGAGTTTCCTTTCAGGCTATGCCCCTGATCGCAGCTGCACTGCAGACTGCCTGACACTACGTATGATGCAATACATGGTGCAATGAATGATACACTTTATGATGCAAGACAGTGCATAACACAATGCACGATATAATGCATAACACAATGCATGATATAAAGATAACATAATTCATGATATCATGCATAATATAAGGCATGATATAATCCATAACATAATGCATGATTCAATGCATAACATAATGCATGACATAGAGCGTAGCCTGACACGAGCTATGACACACTGCATGATGCATGACACAATGCATGACACGCCAGAAGAACTGAGCTCACAGGTTCTGGATGTTGACACCGATGAAGATGCGCTTCTCGAGGATGGCCATGTTGTTGCCTGTCAGTTGCAGACTCTCTGACACTGTCACCGCATTGAAGGCACTCGGCTTCAGTCTGCTAATGCCCACCGAGTTCATGTCCAGTATCCTGTAGATGACTGATGATGATTGATTGCTGACAGCTTAACCACTGTTAACGCCATGTTAGCAGCAAAGGCCATATTCACGGCAAAAAGCCAGTGGTATCCATTCTGTCAGTTTTGTTAATCACATTCACATGCTGACATTGAAATTTACATGAATTTCTAAAATGGTCTGATTTGTGTCAAAAGGCAGCAATCTCTGATGCAATTTTGAAGTGGTTAAATTTATGTCCATTGACAGCCAAAATTAAGTAAAGAAAAATATAGCTAAAATTAAAGCAGGCGATACAGCTCACTTATAGTTGTGAACTGTAACGTTTGTTTGTGGGGTGATCATTTTAATGAGGTCTTGAATGCTATTTACATTAAAACTTTGTTTATGCTAGGCCCTGAAATGCACATACTTGAGTAGAACGTGCATGAGTTTTAGTGGGCACTCAAGGGCTAGTTCTCCCTTGAATATAAATGCATGATTCAGCCAAGAGTAGCCTCGCCAACATGCTCAATGATATCGCTATATTTCAAGGTCACCCAGACATATATGTGGTTTCCAATATTCATAAATTTATTATTAATTTAATTTATTTTAAATTTATTTTATTATTAATTTAATAGCTATAATCAATGTATTTGATTATTCATTTACTTTATTGTTAATTTAATTTATTTGTAATTTAATTGATTTATATATTATTACATAGCTCACCTAAAGGTGCTCTCCTTGAAGGCATCCTTCTCTACTTCGCGCAAAGGATTCTGGGTTAGGTATGTGTAAGTCATGGAGACTCTGAGGAAAGCTTCACTGTTGATCCGCGATATTCTGTTAGATGCTAGATTCCTGCAGATGTAGATGCATGACCAAATATATCACACGATGTATGTCACACTGATTCCGTTGTACCATCACAGACGAGTCACACAAACAGCCACAACAGTTGTATTGTACCCATCACAGACGAGTCACACAAACAGCCACAACAGTTGTATTGTGGCCATCAAATACCAGTCATACAAACAGCCACAACAGTTGTAATGTACCCATCATATACCAGTCAGACAAACGGCCACGACAGTTGTGTTGTACCCATCATATACCAATCACACAAACAGCCACAAGAGTTGTATTGTACCCATCACATACCAGTCATACAAACAGCCACAGCAGTTGTGTTGAACCCACCGTAGACTCATCACACAATGAGCCACAACAGTTGTATTGTACCGATTACAGATCGCATCCCATATACAGCCACAACAGTTGTATTGTCTGCACAAATAGATTCATAGACTAACCTTTGTTTCGATCATTCATGCATTATGTCCGATGCTTTACGTACATGAATGTCTTAACTGAATCTTGGCTTGACGGTGCATAACCCAATCGTTTTGAATTTCTGCCATATTTTCTTGGCTAAATATATATGATTGTAGATTTTTTGTCATTTTTATCTTAACCATGTCTACTAATTTTAAAACATGAAGATCAAGGAACAGTTTATTAGTGTGCTCTCGATATCCAACATTGCAAACAATTCTCACTGCTTTCTTCTGTAGCAAATAAATACACTCCATAGTTGTTTTGTATGCATTTCCCAATACTTCACAACAGTAAGATACATAAGGCAGAAATAATGAATAATGCAATATTAAACAAACACTTTTATATAGTACATATTATGCCTTGTGCATAATTACAATAGTTTTGGACAATTTAGATTTAATCATCCTAACATGCTTTTTCCAATTAAGTTCATGATCTATTAACACCCCTATAAATTGACTGACATAAACCATTTAAATATCAGTATCATTTATACATACAGTAATATGGGATTGTTTTTTATAATTACTAAACAGCATAAAATTTGTTTTTAATACATTTAGTGATAACTTGTTTGTTGCAGACCATATGTTCAATTTAATAAGATCTTTGCTTATATGTTTTCCGAGTTGAACTGGGTCATTTCCTGAGCTAAAACTAGTAGTGTCATCAGCAAATAGAATGAATTTAAGAAGCGATGATGTAATACAAATATCATTTACATATCAAATGAACAATTTAGGTCCCAGAATTGAGCCCTGAGGAACTTCACATACCACATTTGCCAAGTCTGAATCCTCATCATCTAAGGTCACATATTGTTGTCTATTTTGTAGATAACTAGTAAGACAGTTATTGGCAATGCCTGTGATTCCATAGTAATTAAATTTTTTTATTAACAAATATGGTCAATTGTGTCAAATGCCTTTTTAAGGTAAATAAATACACCAATAGTACATTTTTTATTGTCTAGAGCTGAAGTAATTTTTCTGTCAGTTCTAATAATGCCAATGATGTAGACATTTTAGATCTGAAGCCATACTGACTGCTACACAAAAGATGCTTCCCAATAAATGCATCCAGTCTACTATCGAACAGTTTTTCTAATATTTTTGAAAACTGTGGCAAAAGCAAAATTAGTGAAAGCGCTAAAAGAAATGTTATGCTTTCATCAAATTATGTAGCTTTATATAGTTATAAAGCGTAATTTGAGGACAGTTAAGTGGTCAACAAGAATGCCATTGTTTAACTCACAAAATGCTCAGAGTAACATCTGCGAAGGCTCGGGAGGGGACTGCCTTGAGACGGTTAGTACCGAGGTAGATAGTGCTGGTTGAGAGGTTTGTGAAAGTTCCTCCCAGAGGAATATCCGTCAACAAGTTGCCGTCGGCTCTCCTGCAAAATATATCAGTACTTTGCAGCAACAACTACAACAAAGGCTGTCCTAGGCCTTCCTGCAAAGCATTCTAGTACATTGCAACAGCAACAATAAGGGGTGTTCCAGGCCCTCCTGCAAACCATTCTAGTAGGCCTACTTTGCAGTGGAAACAGTAAACGCTGCCCTGGTCCCTCTTACAAAGCATCTCAGTATTTTTCAGGAGCAACAAAAAAGGCTCATATAGGCCCTCCTGCAAAGCATCGCAGTACTTTGCAGCAGAAACAAGATTCCCCTAAGCCTTCCTGCAAAGCATTCTAGTACATTGCAGTAGCAACAATGAATAGCTGTCCTAGAAGTTCCTGCAAAGCATCTCAGTACTTTGCAGCAGAAACAATAAAGACTCCCCTATGCCTTCCTGCAAAGCATTCTGGTATATTGCAGTAGTAACAATGAATAGCTGTCCTAGACGTTCCTGCAAAGCATCTCAGTACTTTGTAGCAGAAACAATAAAGACTCCCTTGTGCCCTTCTGCAAAGCATTCTAGTACTTTGCAACAGCGCTACCGTCTAAGCATGCGGAACAATACAGAAGGAAGAATGGATATAACGTTTTCTACATGATTCAATATAGTAGTTTTAATCAGGAGGTTTCAGGGCTTGTGGTGGTAATTAATGGATTTTGATTGGGCTCTCAGTGGTTTTTTCAAATGCTTTAGCAATGGCAGCAGCATTTAGATTAAAACGTAGTAACTTGTAATCATAAAACATATGCCCATATAAGGATATTTTCAATCAGGATTCATGAATGTTCTATTAACAGCCCCGGTTGACATGTAGACATGTGGGCATTGCAGTACTTCAAATACATTAGGTGCTAAAATACCTCAGGGAGTTTGATGCCCCTCGCTTGCAAAGTTGTAAACCACTTCCTTGTGGTACAGGTTATTGATAGAATCAAAGGCTAAGGGAACAAACCCTAACAGAAAACCACCATGTTACCATAGCAGCATTAAGGGTGGTGATGAATGGAACTCCCAACATCTCCCGACCAGCCACTGCAGGGATAAATAGTTTGCACCTGTCTTGATGTGTTCTTGCCGGTGTGAGACCTCTATTTGCTCCCCAAGAGAGTCCCACTAGTAACTTGCAAAATCCAGCTGCTCTTCAACACTTTGCAAGCAGCTTTTATTAAATGTACAACAACAAGGAAGTGGCTCTTAAGTAATGAAAGCAGTCTTTGTCGCATTGCAACTGACAGCATGATGATGAGCCATGTTAATATAGCTATTTTATTTATTTATTTATTCTTAATTGCTGTTAACAGATTGATTCCTCTTAAAAATAACAAACTAATGTCTAGTTTGTGGAAATAACTTTTTTTAAATTAGTATGATATACTCACAGTGTCGAAAAGGTTGGTTTGTCCAACGTTCCCGACTCAATATAGCCAAGTAGGTTCCGTTGCATTGACAGCAAAATCAGACTGTCACAATTCTGAAAGTGCTTCCTATAGATCCACCCGATGGAGTTTGTGTCGAGGTAACTGTGCATACAAACCATTTGAAGGTGAGAATATGAGAAAGATTAGTGCACGATTCAAAAATGATTCTTTGATTAGATATTGATTTTTTATTTGTGCCCGGGTGAGGAGCACAATCTTCATGGTCACTTATTACATGTATATTTCCACATGATTATCACAGAGCTGGAGTAGACAGGATTCTATTCTACTGTCACTCTTTGGGGTCAATTCTTACATGTACATTTCCACATGATTATCACAAAGCCTACTTAGACAACATGTCCATTCCACTGTCACTTTTTGGTGTCAATTCTCACATGTAGGACCTACATTTCCGCATGATTATCACACTTCACAGAGACTACTTAGACAACATGTAGGGCCTACATTCCACTGTCACTCTTTGGGCTCAATTAACATTCGGCGTCCAGTGATACTCAATCTCTGGTGTCAACTAGTGTATCACATGACTTGACTCTGTACTTACAGGACCTTCAGGCTGGTGCAGTTTGCAAAGGCCGTCTGGGGAAGCTGGGATATCTTGTTGTTCATGAGATACAGACTTGACAGACTGCGCAGGTCACTGAAAGGCGCCGGGTGCAGGAAGCGGAAAGCATTTGCCTGAAGATATCTGCAAGCAGAAGGTTACCTAAAGAACCCCCTCACCACGCCCCTTTGTGTGTTGTGTGGGATGGACCAGTAGAACAGTGTCCCCAACCATTGAGGGAGGTCGATCCATGGCTGAATCAATTCAAAGATTTTCATGAAACATTTAAATGCCATGTTGCTCAACATTAGAAGAGTGGACTGGATGGCTATTTGTGTGTGTGCATTAATTGATATAAGCAGGTGAATGTTCAATAGCGGACAATTGGTCTTCCTCATTCCACTGCTCCTTGTGCCCTATCCTAGTAATGCCGAATGCCAGGCTAGGTAGCGACAAGTATACATATTTAGCCTGCAACCTTCTTGTGACTAAAGTGGTCGCCAGGAGGTTGGCGAACACTGAAGACCACTTTGCCACTACTTGCGACCATTTACGTCCACTTTGCAACCTCCGGTTTTTCGTGGTCAGAAGTGGTCGCAAGCGTAGTGTGAATGGGGTATAAATAGTGTGTGCCCACTCAGTAACAGTCAGTAACAGTCAGTACATGGGCAGTGCAGTCAGTACACTCAGTGCACAGTCAATACACAGGCAGTACACAGTCAGTTCACAGTCAGTGCACATTCAAATACACAGTCAGTACACAGTCAATACACAGTCAGTAAACAGTCAATACAAAGTCGATAACAGTCAATACAAAGTCGATAACAGTCAGTTACAGTCAGTAACAGTCAGTAACAGTCAGTAACGTCAGTAACAGTCAGTGACAGTCAGTAACAGTCAGTAACAGTCAGTAATAGTCAGTAACAGCCAGTAACAATCAGTAACAGTTAGTAACAGCCAGTAACAGTCAGTAACAGTCAGTATCAGTTAGTAACAGTCAGTAATAGTCAGTAACATCAGTAACAGCCAGTAACAGCCAGTAATAGTCAGTAACAGTCAGTATCAGTTAGTAACAGTCCGTAACAGTCAGTAACAGTCAGTAACAGTCAGTAACAGTCGGTAACAGTCGGTAACAGTCAGTAACAGTCAGTAACAGCCAGTAACAGTCAGTAACAGTCAGCACAGTGCGCACATAGCATGCTAGCAAGTCCTACCCATACTTACATGATTTGGATGCCAGGTGGGAAGCTCTGGTTTTGTGCCGTCAGGATGA
Organism: Branchipolynoe longqiensis; assembly: GCA_030323885.1. NCBI lineage: Eukaryota > Metazoa > Annelida > Polychaeta > Phyllodocida > Polynoidae > Branchipolynoe > Branchipolynoe longqiensis. The sequence continues at coordinate 51,666,537 of CM059193.1, read as the reverse complement.
GGTTGTTTCTCAGGTCTCTGTAATGGAAGCCACAATCTGGGACTATCACACACACCCTGTCCACACTATTCACTAAGTGACAACATGGCAATATCAATATGATTGGTAGAAGAGCTATTGGGATAGGAGGGTCGTTGGATTCAGAAATATGGCTATTGGATGCTGGTAGCTAGTTTGTTATGTGCTTCTGTAAAGCTAAGATTCCATATACGCGGTATGCGGTATGCGGTATGCGGTATGCGGCATCTGAATGCGAATCCGGTATGCACCATAGATACCCATGCCGACCTCCAATAGTCAATGTCTTCTTTTTGTGCTTTGGGATTGCTAAACAAACAACAACAAAAAAAAGATACCCATCCGATTTTTGGAGTGTTTTGCTCCAAAATGTGACGGAAAGTCAAAGTTACTATTGTTTTCTATGGCAAATGCAGCAGCATTCGCATTTGTATTTGCATTCACATTCGCATTCTCACCAATCAGTTCATGGGTCGATCCATTTGCCGCATTCGCATTCGCGTTCGCGTTCACATTCGCATTCGGACGTATGGAAGCACTACTATGCCTTTACATGCCTTTCGATTTTTTGCCACATTCGCATTCGCATTCGCATACTGCATACCGCATGCCGCGTATATGGAATCTTAGCTTAACAGTGAGTTGAGAACTATCAGCAAGATACCCATCTTACGTACGACGAATATCATGTTTTAAACACATGTGCTCATCTGATCACTGAAGCTAAGCAACATGGCGCCTAGATCAAATATTCACCCCCTACACACAGTAAGGGGTGAATGCCAAACATGTCTAAATCTCCGCGAAAACTGTGTTGGTTTGAACCAACTGTAAATAAGAGGTGGAGCTCCAGGTTCTAGCATCCAGTGCTTTATCTATTTGCAGCCACTAAATGCTCTCTATTTGAATTTTAAGGAATATGTCAGTTCAGAAATGATCTACCCCAAAAGTAGTGGGCTATGATAGGTATTTGAACAATATATATTATATATACATATTTTTTTCTAGATCAGACTCTAGATCAGAATGTGAAGGTCGATGCTTCGATTCTCCATCCCATCACCTCTGCCAATTTGGATTTCCACTGCCATGTATAACTTACAGCGTCATCCATGTCTATGTGGTGTGGGAGGTTAACAATCCCTTAGGTCAGTAAAAGTATAGGCTCGAGCTTTCTATCGACCAATTGTCTAATGGTGACTTATCCATGATAGCCAGTAGACATCTTCAAGAAAAAAAAATATATATATATATACTACATTGGATTGTACTGAGCAGTCATGACAGTAGAGTAGTGTGGTGTATACTCCCAGTTGTCTGAGGGTCATCAGGTTCGAGAAGGCGCCAGTTGCGATGAATGTGAGGCGGTTACTTTGCAGATTGAGGCTGTTAATGCTTGGCAAGCTTGTCACATCAGACAGTACTGGAGTCACATACTGGAGGAGGTTGACATCCAGTCTTCTGAAACACGTGACCAGAAGCACGTCAAAAGTTGCTAGTTTCTTTCCTTTTGTCTCCAGCTTAAATGTATGTTAAAGGTGCCTGGTATGGATTAGCGGGACCCAGAACTCACAGGTGCCAAGTAGATAAGAGTGTCAGTAGGGAGATCTCACTAGTAATATGCGAATTGTAAATACAGGGAAATAGCGGAGCCGAAGGAGGAAGGATGTGGGAAGGGGATGGTAGCCCCCTCCCACAGGAGGAGTCCAGGGGAGGCCTCCCCTGTAAGTTTTTAAACAAAAACGTGATACAAAATGGTACAATCTGGTGCATTTTGAGTAAACATTATCTTTAAAAACATTATCTTTAAAAACGCACACAAAACAAGCTAAACTGATTCTTTGGCCGGAGATTACAAACTGAAAGCAGAAAGTCGGGAGATTGGGGTTATTTTGCTATATTTTAGGGAGATCTCCTGCCAAATCGGGAGACTTGGCACCTCTGAGAACTACTCGCCAACAAATGCTCTCCATCACAGCAATGCAGCACGGGAGCATCGAATTACAATAAATAGTTAATGAGCATCGAATTACAATAAATAGTTAATGAGCATCGAATTACAATGAATAGTTAATGAGCATCGAATTACAATAAATAGTTAATGAGCATTGAATTACAATGAATAGTTAATGAGCATCGAATTACAATAAATAGTTAATGAGCGCACCAGTATCTAAATTGAATACACAGCTATGTTTGAAATGGGAACCAAAGGCTGTGTGCAGCATTTTGGTAGTTATGCCAACATTAACATTGTAATGCTTTAACTTGAAATATTTCCAGAGGTAACCCTTGAAAAGAAAAGTTACTTCAGGCTATAAACATAAATTATAAATTATTAAAACTTACCGTGTTTATCTAATAAATTAAATATGGAAGAAACTCAAAAGCATTTCATCTAACGCTTCTCCAATTAAAGTAGCCGTATGAGCTCATGTTGATAATTAACTAATAAATGGGTCATTCTCTGAAACTGGACACCAAAGTGTGACATGGAGACCAAAAGTGAAAACATTCCAAATAATAGCAGATGGCATTTCAACTTATAACGCAATCCATGTTTATATGAAGGTTTACATGTTTGTATATGTCAGAGTAGTTCAAAAGCTAGTTTATTCTTGCATTTTGATCATATGCAAATTGAGCAATATGCTAAAATCATTTGTGTGACATGGAAATCAAACACACATCCATTATCTCAGCATTTCCATCTACACCTCAGAACAAATTGCGAGAAGATCTTATTGATTAAAGTTAAGAAAAAAAGATTTCTCTTACAAGAAAAAGGTTGAAAAAGGTTTACATAGATGCATGGTGTCGATGGGCAAATTTTCACATTTTCACTTTAGGACAAAATCATACAATGATGTTTGATACATGTTCTAGGGGTAGATTAAATACATGTAGCTTTGCTGCCATACTTAACATACAGAGGCAACAGCAACTCTTTGACTTGCTATCAGAAACAAAAAAACAAAGATAATTAATTATCTCCACCGTAACGTGGAAACCAAATATATTTTACCCAGTTTCAGAGAACAACCTAACTACACGACCCAACATTGAGTGAACTAGTGTCCCGTTTCGCCACCAGATGTCTCTCACAGCTGGAGTAGATTATTCAGGCACGTAAAGCTATAGTCAATGGCGCCCTCTGTCAGGAGATTCCGGGTCAGACGCAAGTCACTGAGCAACGACATCTGACAGAAGACATCCCTTGTCAGCCGCTGCAGCTTGTTGTCAGACAGATGTCTGCAAAACAAACAGAAACAGTTTCTATTTTCTTTTTTTTGTGTGTACACCAGTTGATTAAAGCTGCATAGTTCTATGAAAACACACCGGGCGCGGTGGCCTAATAGTTAGAGAGCGGGCCTCGCGTACGAAAAGTCGGGAGTTCTTAAGGAACAAGCAAACTAATTCAGCACTGCAATACTGCTTTCGCATTTGTTTTTAAGCATATTTCCGAATTACACGCATTAGGTGAACTAGGATAGAATCTACGAGTGGAGAGTGTTTAGCTTGATGGCTGCTAGGAGAGTAGCTAGCTGTGCGTGGAGAGTATAGTAGGTCACGATGTCAAGGGCGGTACTCACAGCGTCCTCACGTTCGGGGTGCTGGAGAAGGGGACGTGTGATTGGTTCCTGGTGGCAAACTGCGTCCGGTCGTACAGGGCAAAGGCCTCCTGATCCAGCAGCTCCAGCACCGACAGGTCGTTGTGGTCCGCATAACTGTCAAACAAGCGGAGACCTTATGTGGTTGGTGGATTGTGAGAAAAGCGGAGAGCTGGTGGGTTTAACTGCAGGACTGTGAGACACGTGGAGAGATGTATGGGTTTAACTGTGAGACTGTTAGAGAAGCAGAGAGATTATGCGGTTTAACTGCGGGACTGTGAGACAAGTGGAGAGATGTATGGGTTAAACTGCGGGATTGTGTGACAAGTGGGGAGATGTATGGGTTTAACTGTGGGATGGTGAGAGAAGCGGAGAGATGTATGGGTTTAGCTGGGGGATGGTGAGACACGTGGAGAGATGTATGGGTTTAACTGTGGGATGGTGAGACACATGGAGAGATGTATGGGTTTAACTGCGGGACTGTGAGAGAAGTGGAGAGATGTATGGGTTTAACTGTGGGATGGTGAGACACATGGAGAGATGTATGGGTTTAACTGTGGGATGGTGAGAGAAGCGGGGAGATGTATGGGTTTAACTGCGGGATGGTGAGACACGTGGAGAGATGTATGGGTTTAACTGCGGGATGGTGAGACATGTGGAGAGATATAGGGGTTTAACTGTGGGATGGTGAGACACATGGAGAGATGTATGGGCTTAACTGTGGGATGGTGAGAGAAGCGGGAAAATGTATGGGCTTGACTGTGGGATGGTGAGACATGCGGAGAGATGTATGGGTTTAACTGTGGGATGGTGAGACAAGTGGAGAGATGTATGGATTTAACTGTTGGATGGTGAGAGAAGCGGGGAGATGTATGGGTTTTACTGCGGGATGGTGAGACATGTGGAGAGATGTATGGGTTTAACTCCGGGATGGTGAGACATGTGGAGAGATATAGGGGTTTAACTGTGGGGTGGTGAGACACTTGGAGAGATGTATGGGTTTAACTGTGGGATGGTGAGACACATGGAGAGATGTATGGGTTTAACTGCGGGATGGTGAGACACGTGGAGAGATGTATGGGTTTAACTGCGGGATGGTGAGACATGTGGAGAGATATAGGGGTTTAACTGTGGGATGGTGAGCCACATGGAGAGATGCATGGGTTTAACCATGGGATGGTGAGACACGTGGAGAGATGTATGGGTTTAACTGCGGGATGGTGAGACACGTGGAGAGATTATGGGTTTAACTGTGGGACTGTGAGGCACATGGCGAGATGTATGGGTTTAACTGTGGGATGGTGAGAGAAGCAGAGAGATGTATGGGTTTAACTGCAGCACTGTGAGACACATGGAGAGATGTATGGGTTTAACTGCGGGATGGTGAGACAGGTGGAGAGATGTATGGGGTTAACTGCGGGATTGTCAGACATGTGGATAGATGTATGGATTTAACTGCGGCATGCTGAGACAAGCAGAGAGATGTATGTGTTTAAGTATGGGATGGTGAGACAAGCAGAGAGATGTATGGGTTTAACTGCAGGATGGTGAGACACATGGAGAGATGTATGGGTTTAAGTGCGGGATGGTACGAGAAGCAGAGATATGTATATGTTTAACTGTGGGACTGTGACACAAGCAGAGAGATGTCTGGGTTTAACCCCGGGACTGTGAGACACATGGTGAGATGTATGGGTTTAACTGTGGGATGATGAGAAAAGCAGAGAGATGTATGGGTTTAACTGCAGGATGGTGAGCCATTTGGAGAGCTCTATGGGTTTAACTGTCAGACTGTGAGAGAAGCGGAGGGCTGTATGGGTTTAACTGTGAGACTATTAGAGAAGAGGAGAGATTATGCAGCTTAACTGCGGGACTGTGAGACAAGCGGGGACATAATATTACACAACTTTAACTGCGGGACTGTGGAGAGTTATATTGCAATGCTCTGTTAAACTTACATTACGCTCATAGCTGGGTAGATGGCACCAGACAGACAGGCATGGGGGAAGTTTGTGAAAGCATTGTCACTAATCCAGCTGCAAGATACAAGAATTGCATGCAATGACAAAAACTCAAAATCCAAGTTAAGCTGGGAGAAACCTCACCAACTGGCACCCATTCAATTGATCTTTTCTGCCACTGCTTTCTTTTTTTTAAATTAAAATCTTTTTTTTTTTAGGTTCTCGTCTTTCAAGGCAAATGGTGCCAGCTGGCCATGCTGGTGTGTTACAAATGGGATTGGTTGAAGTTGAACGTCTTCAGCGCAAATTTCCTAATGTTTCCTAGTTTGGACAAAGGTGTATGCATATCAACCAGACATTGGCTCCTGCGGTTTGGCTGCAAATGCAGTTCGGCAACATTGGCTAACTTTTAGAGATATTCTAAGTGAAAGAATAACTGTTGGGCGCTCAGAGCAGACACTAGATTTGTTGTTCTTTTAACACGGAAAAAACGCCATTTAAAAACAGCTTTTGTCCACTCAAAGCAAAAGCTGAGTTGGACACGGACAGGTCACTCACAAGGACGTCAGCGAGGAGACGTTGAAGAAGGCCTTGAAGTGGATGGACTCGAGTCCGGGACGCTGGGAGTGCAGGCGCAGCTCGGCCAACTGCGGCAGTTGGAAGAAGCAGCCGGCGGAGACGGAGGTGAGCAGATTGTGGTTCAGGTCTCTGCATGACAGTACAACAAGGTCAGCACTTGGCAGAAAACGCCACGGCGCAACCCCCCCCCCCCCCCAGTGTATGCAGTTTGCAGAACAGAACACAACGCAAGTATCCCCCCAGTCTGCGCAGTTTTCAGAACACAGAACAACTCAAGTATCCCCCAGTGTATGCAGTTTGCTGAACACAGCACAACGCCATTCTCCCTCCAGTCTGTGCAGTTTCCAGAACACAGCACATTAGGAGTATCCCCCAGTCTATGCAGTTTGAAGACCACAACACAACTATCTCCCAGTCTATGGAGTTTGAAGACCGCAACACAACTATCCACCAGTCTATGCAGTTTGCAGAACACACCGCAACTATCCCCCAGTCTACATGTACATAACAACATAAAATCTCCGTGATATTTGTGGGACCTGATCGCTTCCTGATTTTGACCATAGATATTGTTCGGACGCAAAACCCCAATAAACAGCAACAAAGGTTACCTGTTATTGTTTATAGGGTTTGTACCATCTCATCAACTCGTCCATAAATAGTTCATGTGCTTTATAATTGCTAAGGCCGGAAGACCAGGGCCTATGTGCTGCAATAAGAAATGTTATTCAACTGGAATAAGCAATTTAAACAAATTTGAAAGAGAAAAAACCCAGATCACTGACCACTGATTCCTGATCTATAATACAAACCACTGACTTCCCGAACCCTGACTCTTCACCGCTGACCCTTGACCCCCCTGCTGTTACTGACCCAGCCCCTGGTGAGACGCCTCCTACTTACAGGTGGAGCAGGTTGGGCAGGTTGGAGAAGACGTCCTTGGGAATGACCTTCAGCTTGTTCTGGTGAAGCTCCCTGCACAAGGCAGAAGTCAGAAGGCCTTCATCAAAACAAGACCAGCGCATTCCTTGCAACAATTAAAACAATCTACCTATATAACAAAGAAAATGTAGCTTTCCCGCGTCACTGGTGAAATTACTAATTGTTCTTATCCCATCTGGTGTTCTGGTAGGAGCTATTAAGGCCTGTCACACTACGGCTTGCAATCACTTTTGACCACTTTGCGACAACAAAATCCATGGTCGCAACGTAGACCAATTGATCATGATCAAAATTTCCCTTATTTATTAAATACACACGCACAAAATAACGATAATAAAATACTTTTGCCTAAAAATATTAACAGTATTTTTATTGAACAATATAAGTCATATTTGATTAAAAAACCCTCCCCACGGTCGTATGCTTTGTATAACTGTGAAAATTTGAAAGCTTTAGATGACACCTTAGCAAACTTACAGAATTTGCAGTTGTGGGAAACGCGATAGCAGGTTTGGCTGGATGAAGTCTATGGCGTTGTTGCTCAGGTTTCTGGAGGGAGAGAAAAGGACACTGACCATAGTGCATAAGTAGGTAGGTGCAAAGAACCCACGTAGCCAAATAGGCTATTGCCGAGATACTGCAAATGGGACCCAGCAGGCTCTCGATGAGGCTATGGTGGGGGTGGAGCACACTGCATCGATCTAGAAAACTGATGCAGTGTGAATGTGAGACCCGTAGCGGTATAACAAACAAAGTGGGCATATATAATTGGGGACCTTTCATGAGCCATTTCTCTCGCTATACACTTGCTGGCAGCACCCATTCCCGGTCCAAGTCGACCATTATGATTGGAGAGAAGGGTGTAGGTGTGTATGTGTGTGTTGGTGGTGTGGATGTGTGTAGGGGTGGGGGGCGGGGGGGGGGGGGGGGGGGGGGTTAGGAATGTGGTGGGGTGTAGGTCTGTGTGTGGTGTGTGGTGGGGGTGTTAGGGGTGTGTGGTCGGGTGTATGTGTGTGTGGTGGGGGTGTAAAGGGTTCTGGGAGTATAGATGTGTGTTGTCGGGTGTATGGGGTATAGGTGTGTGTGGTGGGGTTTTGGGATGCTAAAGATTGTGAGGTGCCATCTGCAAGACACCCCTACACCTCTACCACAAACCACCTACATCCCCACCACACACACCGTCAACCACCACACACACCTACACCCCACCACGTCCCTAAGCCCCCACCACACCCACTCCACCATACCCACTCACCACACACCCCTAAACCCCCATACACCCCCTCCACACACACCAAAATCCTCACCACACCCCTACACCTCCACAACACACCCACCACACAAACATATACCCCCAGCACACACCCCAACCACACCATACCCACTCACCACACACCCCTAAATACACACACACCCACCCCACACAACATCCTCACCACACCCCTATACCTCCACCACACAAACATACACCCCCACCAAACACACACCATACACCCCAACCACACCACCATACACACTCACCACACATACCTCCACCACACACACCAAAATCCTCACCACACCCTTACACCTCCACCACACACACCAACATCCTCACCACACCGCTACACACCCACCACACAAACATATACCCCCACCATACACACCTACACCCCTCAACCCAACTACACCCCCTCAACCCCAATTACACCCTCTTATTTACATACAGTTGATAGTAGAACTTAAGGCCCTGTCACATTACGGTGTATGGTGGGAGCGTATTCAAAACCTACGTCGAAAATGGGAAAAAACTGCGCGGGATGACGTATCGTGACCATTGTGATCTCTCGGATGTTTTTGAGCATATGCATAACCTATGAGTAGCGTACGTGGAGCGTATGAGAGCGTACTGTGACATTTTTTGACGGTTTTGATTGGCATGTGGAGCGTACGAGTAGCGTACGAGTAGCATACGAGTAGCATATGCGTAGCATATGCATAGCGTATGAGCATATGAGTAGCGTATGCATAACATAAGCGGAACCTATGCTTAGCATATGCAAAGCGTATCTTATCTAAAGTAAACTGAATAATTAGTGTTCAATATTTGTGTGGCATCCAGAGTAGGACGGTCCAAACATGTGCTCCAACAAACTATCAAAAGCGACTACCTGTTAGGAAGCAGTCTCCATATATGATATATGAAGAAATGGGACGGTGCAAACATGTAGGACGGTCCAAACATGTCCATTAAACCAGCTCAGATTGATGTTTGTTTGTTGTTGTTTTACATCCTAGCAACATCTAAGGTCATATCAGGATGGGATCCACACATACATACATCCACACATGGGTAACTCTCCTGAAAACTGGCCAGAAGTGTCACATGGAGAGTTATAATCTAATATTTGAATTTTTTACATTTTTTGGTTGCAAATGAAAGCTAGAAATCTCCCCTTTACAGCTATGCAAAATATGAATTGATGAGATAATAAATAAAGGTGTAGTCCATGATTAAGCTATGTCATATGGCAGTATGGTTGCTCAGATGTAACACATGTTTAGGACACCAGAAATATGTAGTGCTTATATTGATAAACAAAAAAAAAGTAATTCCCAGCCATGCTTTATTAGTAGCTATCCACAGTATGTATATGGATCATCTTTATTTTAAACTGAATAATTAGTGTAAAATATTTGTGTGACATCCAGAGTAGGACCGTCCAAACATGTGCTCCAACCACTATCAAAAGCAACTACCTGTTAGGAAGCAGTCTCCATATATGATATATGAAGAAATGGGACTGTACAAACATGTAGGACAGTCCAAACATGTCCGTTAACCCAGCTCAGATCGATGTCGAGACCTATGGCATATGCTTTGAATACACTGTGCATACGCTGTGCATATGCTAGGAGTACGCTAGAGGAGTATGCTCGAATACGTAACACGTAGGTTTTGCGTACGGTATATACGCTAGAGATACACCGGTGATGCAAGTTGAGCATATGCGTAGCCTATGCCGGCATACCCCTAGCGTACGAGGAGCGTATGCCGGTGTATGAGGAGTGTACACCAGCGTATGAGTAATGTATGAACCATACGCTCCCGTAGGTCGAGATTTTTGGAGCATGCACAAACAAATTTGGACGGACGGATGTGAGAAAGCATATGCCAGCGTACGATGGCGTATGCCGGCATAAGCCGACACATGACGGCATATGCGTAGCGTATGCATAGCATGTGCGTAGCATATGCGTAGCGTATGCATAGCATATGGCGGCGTATGCCGACGTATATGACGTAATGCGCTTACGCCGCCGTATGCTCCCGCAAAAAACCCTAATGTGACAGCCCCTTTAGAAGGAACTGCTTCTATCCAAACGCAGCATTACAGAGACCGGCATGGTGCGCCATCTGACGAGAGACTCATGCAAACTGACAGGTCCCATTGGAGATGGATTGGTGGTTAGGTCAGGACTGGGAAATTAAATGTTTCCATCCTTCAAGTTGTTGTTGTTGCTTTTATAACTGGTTGGTAAATATGTAATAACCTTAGTTTATTGCGTAGTGCCTTAAAATGGCTTCTGCTAGTGAATTCACGCTATGTGTTGTTGTTATTAGTATTACTATCGTAATATGTTAGTCTTGTATGTTGCCGCAG
>CM059193.1:51633240-51655283 GCA_030323885.1 Branchipolynoe longqiensis | reverse complement strand
TGTGGGGGGGGGGGGGGCTAGGAGGGGATGGACGAGCACATGGAGAAGAGGTGTGTGTGTTCGGGGGCCAGGAGGGGATGGACGATGACATGGGGAACGGGAACAGGGTGATGAGGAGCGAAAGGGAGGGACAAAGGGCAGAGGAGCAAGAGTAGGGAATAGGAAGGGGTGCCGACTGCAGCAATGGTGCGCGCATATTGTGCGCATAAATCGGTGACAGCCCGGCGCCGGGTTCTTAATGGCGACCCCAAGGAACAGTGACCTCCCAATTCCTCACACCCTTCACACTTGCATGCACGCCCACGCCCCCTAACGCACCCTACAGCATCGCATTACCCACCCAGTACTACACAACCTCTCCGCCCACACACATCCCTCACCGCCTGCTCCTAACAATGGGGTGAACACGTCAACCCCCAAAACCCTCCAAACCCCAACAACATCCCTCAACGCCCTCAAAACGAATGTGATGCGCCTTCTCACCTGGCACACAAATAGTTCAGTACACTAGGCCAATAACGCCGCATAGTTTTCATTCCTTGTTCGCCTGTCTCCTCCCTTCCATGGCCCAAACAGTTTTAGTACAACATTTTTAACCCGGATCAATAAGACAAACAAAACTCCCCGCTACCAAAGCTACGCTAACAGCTGCACAAACCACGCACCACAATATCGTCAACAGATCAGTCGTTGTTTTCCATTAGACCTTCGCGCCTCCCGGTCCTCTTCCTCTCACAGGTGCCTCACTCCTTCCTATTGTCTCCTCTTCCCTCACATACATCTGGCAGGACTCCCTCTCATCACTCTTTACTCTTTCTCTCAACCATTCATGCCCTCCTTCCTTCTCTCACTCCCCGAATTCTCCCCATCTGGTCTTCTTGACCCACTTCCCACCCTCCTGCTGACGGCTCTTACCTTTCTCTCTCCTACTCCCCTTCTCTTCACTCACTTCCTCCCCTTATTTTCCTCTCCTCCGACCTCTCCTACTCCTTTTCATCTCCTGTCCTCCCTTTTCATCTCCTGTCCTCGCTGTTCATCTCCTGAGTTTCCTTTTCATCTCCTGTCCTTCCTTTTCATCTCATGTCCTCCCTTTTCACCTCCTGTCCTCCCTTTTCATTTCTTGACCTCCCTTGTCATGTCATATCTTCCCTTTTCATGTCCTGCCCTCCCTTTTCATCTCCTATGTTCCCTTTTCATCTCCTGTCCTCCCTTTTCATCTCCTGTCCTCCCTTTTCATCTCCTCTCCTCCCTTTGCATCTCCTGTCCTCCCTTTTCATGTCCTGTGTTCCCTTTTCATCTCCTGTCCTCCCTTTTCATCTCCTGTCCTCCCTTTTCATCTTCCTCCACCTCCTCCCTCTTTCTCCCACCCTCCAGTTCCCTCTCCTCTTCTCCCTCCTCTTCTCTCTCCTCTTATCCTTTCCTCTTTATCTCCACTCCCCTTCTTCCCCTTGCTCCACCCCCCTCTCTCCATCTCATCTCCACCCTTTCTATCGCCCCTCCCTTCCTTATCCCTCTCTTTCTCATCTCTCCCTTTCCATCTCACTCACCTGCATCTCTATCTTTTCTTGTCTATCTCCCATCCTTCTTTCCCTTTTCTTCTTTTTCTCTCCCTCCTCATCCAGGTTTACCTCCTTTCAACTGGTTATCTTCTCTCCTCCTTCCCTGACCCTTTTCTCTCCCCCCCTAATCTCGTCTTGGTCCTTTCCTTCCTCCTCTCTTCCTCCAATTTCTCCAAAAGCTGCACAAATACCTAACCACCTATCTGTTCCTCTGACGTTTCCTTCGTCCACAATCAGATGTAACCATTCTCTTATCACCTATCTGACTCTTCTCTCCCTGTCCATTCCTATCCGCCTTTTCATTACCTTCTCCTTCGCTGCGGTGCTCTCACGACAAGCCCCTCTCAGCCCACCCACCCTCTCCAAATACATCACTGCCGAAACACTAACGCGGATGTCCTCCTGGTGCTAGTCAGGCCACTGGCCATGACTAGAATGATTGTTAACTTATTGGTTGGAGCTTTTAATTCTAGCAACATCTACGGTCATTTCAGGACAAGTACCGGCTTGTGACAGTGTGAGCTCCTGGTGGCATTATAGTGCTGTCCGATTGGAAGACTGGACTGCCAGCACCATGAACCAATATCTAATTCAGTCACGTTATCCTGATACTGAGCAAACCAATTCTTGCCCATTCCTGTTATCCTGATACTGAGCAAACCAATTCTTGCCCATTCCTGTTATCCTGATACTGAGCAAACCAATTCTTGCCCATTCCTGTTAATGGTGAACGCCTGGTTTGACTGGTTCAATCTGGTTTGACTCGGCTGGGATTCACACGCCAGACCTTCCGCCTGGGAAGCCTGCGCTCCACAGATTCGGCGACCATGTCCGGTGACTAGGATGACAGAGAATCACCCTGCATCCCTACACACCATTGCAAATACAAACAGGACGTGGTATTTGATTTAATATCTTAAAAGTATTCACGCTATTTAACTGCATCCCAACTCGCAAGCACCCATAGTGCAATAATCTTATTACGTTTAAGTATTGGGTATCACGTGGTTATTAGCTGAAGTGAGTTTATGGTGCAGGACCTCTCACGGTGAAGGATAGAGTTAGGAGATCAGCACTTCCGGATGTGTAAACATGCCGGGTTCCAGCTTCAGTCCTTCCTCATTACCAGTGAACAGCAACTCGGCATGCACCTATTCTAACCCCTGTTGACATTGGCCCAGTTATCTGTGTACATTGCTGACCTGTGGGAGGGGGGTCAGTGTGGGAGTGTGGGGGGGGGGGAGGGGGGGAGGGGGTCAGAAGCAGAAGGAGCGGAAGGGGCAAAGAGGGGAGGGAAATTAGTAGGTGCCCCCTGCCTCCCCCCCCCCCCCTCACGCCGGTGAGAAATTTGGACTATCCTGAATGCATGCACGTGCGCTGGCTGTGAAGTGTCGTGTTAGTATTTCTAAGCCATTCATTATTATCAGGATTAATTGTTGTTGTCAGATAATATGACCCCCTGGGGTCCCGAAATGCTACTTTTGGAGCTCATGGTTCGATGACACATTGGGTACTTTGCAGGCAGGGTTGAATGCCACACATTGAGGCATTGCGCCTAATAATTGGCTGCTTAATTGTCTCTGGTTAAAGCTGTATAAACCGATGAAAGGTTCAAATTCTCCACGCCAAAATATTGACCTGCATTTCATCCTACACATCCAACCTATATACCAGTGCACTCGTTGAGCATGTATTGTAGTTTGGTCTCCGGTGCTCTGCTGTTCTGCTCCAAAATGTGAAACTAACCCTTTGCATTAAGCCTAAGCATTTCGGTGTGCACGCCAAAATTAACTTGGTATGTTTTCACTGCAGATACCTCCAAAGTTAGTGCTTTAAAATTTAAAAAACACTTCAAACTAAAAAGAAGAAAAACCCCCAGGTTATAAGGATCACCTCAATGTATTTATCTAAAAGAGATATTGCAGAAAGCGAAAACCATGGGATTAGGATTAAGTTGCCTCAAACTACACGACATTCTGACACTTGTGTATATTGCTACTTGGGTTTGTATATAAGACGATTCAATGGCGATGATAGTTTTGTTTTTGAAATAGAGTTACACAAGTTCAAGTGGACAGATGAAACTGATAGTACTCTATATTCTCAACTTCTTGCCTGGTGTTTGCCACATCCACTATATGACTTCAACTGATGTTTTTATGCATTAACTAATCATTTGATGCAGCATGGAAGGAATACTATTGGAAGCTTTTAGACGAGGCCTTTGACTGCCTACACGAGAAGGTCCTAAAGCAGAGACACTGCTTCAAAACTACGCTAATCTCGCAACTGCCTACACAGGAAGGTCCTAAAACAGAGACTCTGCTTCAAAACTAGGCTAATCTAGTGACTGCCTACACAAGAAGGGTCCTAAAGCAGAGACACTGCTTCAAAACTACGCTAATCTAGTGACTGCCTACACGAGAAGGTCCTAAAGCAGAGACACTGCTTCAAAACTACGCTAATCTAGTGACTGCCTACACGAGCAGGTCCTAAAGCAGAGACACTGCTTCAAAACTACGCTAATCTCATGACTGCCTGCACAAGAAGGTCCTAAAGCAGAGACACTGCTTCAAAACTACGCTAATCTAGTGACTGCCTACACGAGAAGGTCCTAAAGCAGAGACACTGCTTCAAAACTATGCTAATCTCATGACCTGTCATTAGCCTTACCCTCTTTCCAAATACTACTTGTAGGCTAGTCAGGTTCCAGGGTGTCCCCTATATGTTTTATCATGTCTCTGGGTGTCTGTAGAGGTCCTGCACATGTATCTAAATTAATTTACAGCGTTCTAAATTGAAGCGTCATATATTGGAATATACAGGAATGTTGAATATTGAACCATTGACCTATAGAAATTTGCTCTGCTTACTAAATTAATACATTATTTATAAAAAAACTATTTGACAGAGAAGCTTGACTATACACACCTAGGTGTTGGTGGATTGAGATAGCATGAATGAGTTGTTGGGCGTATATCTGTTGGTTGGTTGTTGGAGCTTTACATCCTGGCAACATCTAAGGTCATATCAGGACGGGTACCGGCTTGTGACAGTGCGCACTCATGGCGAATTTATAGTGCTGCCCCACGGGCAGACCAGGCCACAAGCACCACACCCTAATATCCCACTCAGTCACATTATCCTGAAACATCGAGCCAACCAGTTCTTGCCCTATTCTAAGAATGCAGAGCGCCTGGCTAGGAAGTGACAAGTATCAATTTTGTATGTCATTGGTTTAACTCGACCGGGAATAAAACTCCCGACCTTCAAAACGGGAAGCCTGCGCTCTCCTGATTCGGTCACGGCGTCCGGTAGGGGGGGGGGGGGGGGGTATATAAGGACGCCCCGCCAGCCCCCCCCCCCCCCCCCCCCTGTTTGTACGCACTGAGCATGCGCAGACAGACGCGAGCCGGACAAATGAGACAGGCATCATCAGCAGCTTGGCGGATCGTCGTACTGACTCAGTCACAAGGATCGCCAAATTAACATTTAAATCTGCACAGTCCGATCGTTTTAAGTTAAGGCCACTTTTTGAGATAAATATATTAAGTTGATCATTATATTCTCAACCTTACTTTACTTTGATGTAATACAACAAAATTACATGGTTAACTTTGGATTTTTTGAAGTGTAAATATGCTAAAGTAATGTTAGCATGCATGTATGTCAATACGCTAACACCGGAGGCTTCAGCATCAACAGGTTCTGTTAAATTGACTTAGCGTTCCCTTCTACGCAGCAACAAATGCTTAATAAATGCATCAGTATCTAAGTTGGATGTGTAGAATAACATCTGGTTAAGGGCTTCGGCTTCCAATGTGTGGTGTTTTCTTTGGTCTATGCAGCTTTACTGCAGTGTGTGTTCATGGGTACGTCAACACTTACCACTAAATATACATCGGACGGCATGGCCGGATCAGTAATAGCACCAGTCAGATTCCTGTGCGGAAGGTCGTGCTTTCAAATCACAGCTGATTCAAACCACTGCTTTACATAATTGATCTTCGTGGCATTGGTTTGACTCGGCTGGGATTAGAACTCCCGACCATCTGCCCGGAAATCTTAAGATCTACGGTAAATAAAATGCGTGTGATACCTTGTGTTCCCAGCTGGTCATCCGGCCAAGTCCTGACGAGGCTCAACGCTGGTGATCGGACGAGAACATATTGGCTACCATTTCTTAAAATAACACACCTCCCCCAATCTGCCTCCGAGACACAGGGAACTATGACATCATTTTCAGCCTGGTTAACAATATAGGACATTCACATGAGACATTCAAGATACAGAGGAGGGTGGGACATCATTTTTAATTTGAGGCCAATTATTAAAAAACGAAATCATTGATATATTTTCTGGTGAATTGTTTTTATTCTTCAGAATAATACCTTTGTTACTGTCGAAGTATTGGTCTTTTGCCGTATCACTGCGAATCATTTAGCTATTTACAAAATCATTTAATGATGATTAAACAAGGAAATGAGAAGGTGATGGGTGATGAAAAAAGATGTACATTGGTACTTTTCGATTGATGGTGGCGCTTAGGGATGTTAGCCCAGACTATACTGACATAACCCATAGTATACTGATCTAACCATGTCTAGAAAACCATAACTGTACTGACATCACCAGACTATATTGTTATGTGTTAGTCTTGTGATATGGTGGCACTGTTGTGTTGTGATGTGAGACGTATGGTTTTGGGCAGTTGGGAGTGTGAGGGTGGGGAAGTGTGAAGGGGTGAGGGTGGGAGGCTTGTGTTGTGGGGGGTGGTGGGGATGGTAAGGTGTGTGGGGGTGAGCCTGGGGAGGCATGTGTTGTGTGGGTTGGCATGTGCTGTGTGGGAAGATGTGTATGGAGGTGTGGGAGGGGTGTGAGATACATGTGTGGGTGGGGGTGTAGGGGAGATGTGGTGGGGATTGGGTGGGAGCATGTGTGGGGTCACAAAGGGTAGGGAGATTGTGGGAGAATGGTGGGATCAATTGTGGGTGAGGTGGTGTAGGGAGCTGTGGGGTGGGGATGGTAGGCATGTGTGGGTGAGGTGGTGTAGGGTAGTGTGGGGTGGGGGTGGGAGGCATGTGTGGGTGGGGGTGGTGTAGGGAGAATGTGTGGGTGTGGGGTTTTGGGAGCTGTGTGGTGGGGTGGTTAGGGAGGTGTGTGGGTGGGGTGTAGGCATGTGGGGTGAGGGTGGTGTAAGTGAGGTGTGTGGGGGGGGTGGGAGCATGTGTGGGTGGGGTGGTGTAAGGTGAGATTTGTGGGAGTGGGTTGGGAGGCATGTGTGGGTGTGTGTGGTGTAGGTGAGATTGTGGGAGTGGGTGCGAGGCATGAGTGGGTGGGGGTGGAGTAGGGATATGAGCAAACCCTGGTGGGCATCAAAGTGTGGGAGAGGTGGTGTAGGGGAGGTGGTTGGGTGGGGTGGTAGGCATTTGTGGGTGGGGGTGGTGAAGTGAAGAATGTGTGGGAGTGGTTGGAGCATTAGTGGGTGTGGGTGGTGTAGGAGAGATGTGTGGAGGGGGTGGGAGACATGTGAGGTGGGGCAGTGTAAGGTAGGCTGTGGCAGTGTGGGGGTGGGAGGCCCGTGTGGGTGGGGGAGGTGTAGGGGAGATGTGTGGGAGTGGGTGGGAGGCATGTGTGGGTGAGGGTGGTGTAGGGGAGCTGTGTGGGTGGGGTGGTGTAGGGGAGATGTGTGGGAGTGGGGTGGGAGGTATGTGTGGGTGGGGGTGGTGTAGGGGAGCTGTGTGGGTGGGGGTGGTGTAGGGGATATGTGTGGGTGGGGGTGGGAGGCATGTGTGGTTGGGGGTGGTGTAGGGAAGATGTGTGGGTGGGGGTGGGAGGCATGTGTGGGTGGGGGTGGGAGGCATGTGTGGGTGGGGATGCGCGGGCATGCAGTGGCCACTGAGGCGTACACATCGGGGATCATCATCCATCATCTGCTCACGATTGATTAAATAACTCACGCTCCCCAGACTACCTGCCACCCCTCCCCACTCCCACCCTCCCCCTACTCCGACCCATCCCCTCCCCACTCCCACCCTTCCCCTACTGCCACCCATCCCCTCCCCACTCCCACCCATCCCCTCGCCACTACCAGCCATCCCCTCCCCGCTCCCACCCAGCCCCTCCCCACTCCCACCCATCTCCTCACCACTCCCACCCAGCCCCTCCCCACTCCAACCCAGCCCTCCCCACTCCACCCACCCCCTCCCCACTCCCACCCAGCCCCTCCCCACTCCAACCCACCCTCACCACTACCACTCCCCCCTCCTCATCCAACATCCCTCACCACTCGCACCCACCATCTCTCCCACTTCACACCGTGCCCATTGTGTCCTACCTCTCACATTGAAGCACCAGACGGGTTGGCCGAATTTGGTTGATCGGCGATTTCGAACCCATGAGTTCGAACCCTGCTTGAGTCAATCAATCAATCAATGGGTGCCGTCTTCTCGAAGAAGGTTGGCTGCAATGGACCTCCATCTCTTCCTGTCATTCGTTCCTCTCACGCATTCCGCACAGCTCATTGCTGTCCACTCAGTGATGTTGTCCATCCATGTTGTTCTCCTTCTCCCTCTTGGTCTTTTCCCT
Source organism: Branchipolynoe longqiensis (assembly GCA_030323885.1). Classification (NCBI taxonomy): domain Eukaryota; kingdom Metazoa; phylum Annelida; class Polychaeta; order Phyllodocida; family Polynoidae; genus Branchipolynoe; species Branchipolynoe longqiensis. Next base: position 51,647,136 of record CM059193.1, on the reverse strand, counting down.
TCTATCTTCCCTTCCAGTATTCTTCTCTGTGATTCCTGGTGTCGTATCATGCGGCCAAAGTATTTAATTTTTCTGTTTTTGATCGTTTGTATTATCTGTCTCTTTATTTTCATTTTTGTTAGGACCTCCACGTTGCTTATCATTGCTGTCCATGGAATTTTTAACATTCTGCTGTATTGCCACATTGCAAATGCCTCAAGCTTTGTTGTTATTGCTTTCTTCAAAGTCCATGTCTCGCAGCAATATAAAAGTGTAGACCACACATAGCATTTTAGCAGTCGGAATCTTCTTTTTATATTTATGTCTCTAGATGTTAGTACTTTCTGCATCTTTAGAAATGTTGTTTTGGCAATGTTTATTCTCCGTTTAATCTCTCTTTCACATCCGCCATCACTAGTTATTAAATGGCCCAGATACACAAATGACTCTACCTGCTCCAAGATTACACCATTAACTTTTATCTCTGCTCTCGGTTTGTATTCCTTTCTGCTGACAACCATGGATTTTGTCTTCTTTACATTCTCTCACTTTTTTCTTTTACTCGAGTCAATGACTTACAAAATTGATGGGTGTTGCTTCACAGCCAGGCGCTCATCATTATTAGGATAGGGCAAGGACTGATTCGCTCAGTGTCAGGATAATGTGACTGAGTGGGATATCAGGTCAAGGTGCTAGCAGCCTGGTCTCCAGTGGGGCAGCACTATAAAGTCACCATGAGTGCGCGCTGTCACAAGTCGGTGTCCGTCCTGATGTGACCTTAGATGTTCCCAGAATGCAAAACTCCAACAACCGACAATTTTGTACTGTCACCTACAGTGAAGCCCCCAATCGCCAACGCCTCCCCCCCCCCCCCCCCCCCCAATCCCCAACCCCACACCCACACCCACCCCCTCCGGCCTCCCTCGCTCCACTCCAGTACATACAACTACAATCAACAGTGTCAGACCGCAAGAAATCACACAAAACAGGACAGATTGTGAATGCCGCACAGGGAAGGCGGAGACTGCTGGCAATGGGAGGTGGCACACCCTGGCTGTACGAGCGGGCATAGAAAAGCGCCAGTCCATCATAGCGGAAGTTGACTGAACTATTCAAACAGGTTCAGAGCGCTGTTCGTATTAACCCTACCATAATATGTCATAAGTATTGCCCGCCACGATTGATAAAACTTACACACGTATATCATATATATAGGTATATAAAGATGTAATGGTGTAAAGGCGTATAGGCGTAAATGTGTAAAGGCATAAAGGTGTAAAGGTGCAAAATAATAAATACATGATATGCACAATATAGGTGTACATATATATATTTTACCTCGGTATAAAGCCTCAGGCTAGCCGCAGGCTAGGGAGCAGGAAGCACAGCCGGGTCCATCAATTAGCATAAACAACCCATGACGGGAGGACGTTCATTGAGTTGCTCCGGCAAAATTTGTCTACAACAAGCTGATTAACCGTAAGTAGTAATAAAAACTTTGCTTTAGCTTGTTTATGATGCATTATAGCATCTAGATATGAAAGTTCAGAACTTTCTGAGGTCCATTTTGGACAAGATTAGTGTTTATATAAATACGGATAGAACAAAGCATTGCTCGTGTACGAACCGAAACCGTTGTTCTATCGTCACCCATTTACATACAGGTAGAGATGTTGGCACCGTCACATCTCCTGTAGAGATTCCCTCGGACCCTAATAGATGGTGTTGTTGGGGATGATCCTGGGTTTCTTTTATAGACTCCCCTTTTGTGAGGCATACCTCCGAGTTTCGTAGCATTTTCTCCACCTTGCTAGCGCAGAATGCCGCAGGAGGGAGAAGTGTACGTCACAGAGAGCGTGGGAGGTCCCAGAGGCCTACCCTCATATGGTTGGTTTCGATACCACAAACCTATGACAATACACTTAGCTTATCACGCCTGTACTGAGAACAGTGTAAATACGTTACTCAATACCACATAGATCCTCAACCCGGGGCGTCACTTTGGTGTTCATGTTGAGTTGATTCCGGTTTTACAGTAATCTTTATTTGGTTCCAGAATACCGATGGCTACGAAGCGAAACAAGCCGCCGCCTGCTCCAGCGGAGGGGCACGCGCCCACCGGCTACGACTCGTCACCTGGGTTGACGGCTCCCCCGTCCTCGCAGCCCGGTGCAGACGTGCCGTCTGATCATGACAGTGATGATGGGGACACTTATCCGGTAGACCTAGACGCCCGGATAAGCCAGATGGTGGAGTTTAAACTCCAACAACTCCAGCCGAACATACACACAGCTACAAGTCGCCATCTCCCTGTCCTGGATTCGGACTGGGAGGATGTGTCGGACTTTGAGGAGACGGACTCGGCCATTGATGTTCCTGGTCCGAAAGGTAAACAAAAGAAAAGAAAGAGAGCTGTTAGCTCGTCCGGTGACGAGTTCACCAAAGCTAAGAGGGTCAAGAAGACCAAAAAGAAGAGCAAGAAGAAGAAGAAGAAGCATTCTTCGTCTGACTCTTCCTCAGACTCGTCTACTACTGAGTCAGACTCTGAGACTGAGAGAGCGGGCCTTTATGCGAAGATCGCCTGGAAAGTCCGCAAAAAGTGCCCAAAACAAAAAGCCCAAAAAGTTAAGACCACAACGATGATGCGTGAGACAATTAGTGGCAGTGTGCATTCGTTCTGCAGCCAAGCTGTGCGCGCATACACAATGCTTACAAACATTGAAAGGGGTCTATTGGTCTTCCTCATTCCATTGCTCCTTGACCTATCCTAGTAATGCTGCTGAATACCAGACTATGTAGTGATAAGTATATATTTTAAAGTTATTAGTTTGACTTGACCAGGGTTCAAACCCATGGGTTCAAACCCAAGTGTTTGAATGCCACAAACTATCAAAACATGAGGCAAACACCCCGCTCATCCCGCCTGGTTGATGTTTATTTATTATCAAGTTGCATAATGGTTGTGCAAGCCACACACATCGTACACAACCGGCAGCCCCGTGATCCGGTGCTGTGATATATGCGTAATAGATGTCTAGACACGTCTATAAATATGCTAATGAGATGACATGATGGAAAGTTTAGCCAGCGGTTCAGTGAGCCCTGGACGGGAATAAACCATTCAGAATCCAGAAGTCAAAGTGTCATGGTGTCAGATGAGGAAGAATGCCACCCGTTAATACACTGCCGGGTTTGCGGCCGCCTGGTCAGCTTGTCCTCAGCAATAACGCAAGATCGAACTGGAAAATGTGGATCAGAGCATATGACATATAAGCCACTGCTGCAGGTGTCATATTGAAGACAGAACGAGTGCAATGCTGCATCTTTCTTCACGTCGCTGGTGAAGAAGCACAACAACTTTTCGCCAATATGTCCATCGCGCTCGCTGACCAAGACAGAATCGGACCACTCACAGAAGCATTCCAGACATATTGTATAGGCAAATGCAGTTTGATAAGTTGAAGGAGAAGTTGAGAACTGCTGCTGTGTGGTCTTATTATAATGTAAACAAACTCATTGTCATTCAGGTAGATGCCTGTCAGTCAGGTCTAGGTGCTGTGTTAATGAAAGAAAGGAAGCCAATTGCACTCGCATCTCGTGCGCTCAATTCAACGCAGTGTGGTTACGCCACGATAGAAAAAGAAATGCTCGCCATATGTTTCGGATGCCAGAGATTTCATGACTATATCTTTGTCAAGGAGGTTCAAATTCAAACGGACCACAAGCCGTTGGTGGCGATAATCATTACCAGCAATTACGAACTGTTGACTAGCGCTGCGATAACTCACTGTCACCACGAGTACCAGCATTCCTGTAGCGAATCCACGGCAATGCCATTTATCACATTTCTATAATAATAAACGTATAGCGCCGATAGCAAATGAGTTTCTACATACACCAAGATCTTACCTGCTGAAAATTGGACTAAATTCACTAAATTGTTTGTAAGTCCATCTATATGTTGAAAATTTGGGAGAAAATGCAACATGTCCCCACTATATTCACATAAAATCGCTAAACTGCCCAACTTCTACGACCTAGTGAGAGAATACGGCAACATGTATTTTAGTGGCCGATAGCTCTCGCAGATGGCAGCACCATACGGTATCACTAGGCACAGTTTCAGTTGTGTAGCTAAATATTTTGCCATGTCCACATGGGGGTTGAAGTTGACATATAGAATAAGAAATAAATCCATCAAACCATTATTGAAATATGTATTCCTATTTATTTATTTATTCATTGTTCCAATTACAACAGATCTTGTTCCAATTACAACAGATCTTTATTCCATTGTTTTAAATTGAAACAAACTTGTCATTGAAATATATATAATCGATGCGTACTCCACATCTTGTGGCCGATGCTGATTGGATGATGGCAGAATCGATCGAAGCGCTATGAACTCGCAGCAGAAAAATTAAGTTCAGGATTGCTGGTAATGTGCAAAAACCGATTCACAAACTTTCGGCCAAAATGCAGAGAATGCGAATGCGTTTGCAAAACTACAATATTCAACTGTGTCATGTGAAGGGTTCTCTGATGTTTTTTGCAGACACATTGTCCAGAGCACATAGTGCTAATGTAGGTCACGATAGCCTGTTCGATGACACATTCTGTGTTGCCGCAGTGGACATGCAATCGTCAAGTTTGTTAAGTAAAATTGTCAAAGAGTATGAAAAAGATGTATCCACGTCCATGTTAGTCACACACATTGAAGATGGGTGGGACACTACACGCATACAGACACCGCCGTGTCTTAGAGAGTACATCCCACACAAAGACGAGTTAACAGTAGAAAACAATCTAGTCATGAAAGGCAATCGGGTGGTGGTACCTCCGGGTCTCCACGGTGAAATGATTGAGGCGTTACACGAAACGCACTTGGGCGTGACAAAATCCAAGCAGCTAGCGCGAGACTGCATGTTCTGGCCTAACATAAAAAAAAAATTGAGGAAAAAGTCAGTCGGTGTGACACTTGCCAGAACAACTGGAAAAGTTTGCATAATGAGCCATTGATAAGCCACCCGATAGCCTGTCAGCCATATGAGAAAATAGGAGCAGACTTGTTTGAATTAAACCATAAGAATTACCTTATAACCATGGATTATTACACAAAATATCCAGAGGTAACGTTGTTGAGTGATTCATCGTCTGTCACAGTCATTGAGGCGATGAAGGATAATTTTGCTAGGCACGGTATTCCTAGTCAGGTCATTTCGGAAAATGGTCCACAATTTAAGAGCCATGAGTACAGGGAGTTTTCACAACACTATGGTTTTAAGCCGTGTATTCCAGTCCGCAATATCCACGGAGCAATCACCAGGTGTGCAAACGTAAAGGACATGTTGAAGAAATGCGAAAAAACAAATACAGACTTTCAGTTAGCTTTGTTAAACTATCGAAACACTCCATTGCCTGTCTTGAACGCGTCTCCGGCTCAGCTGCTCATGAGCAGAAGGCTGAGAAGGAGGTTGCCGATAGCGGAAGAAATATTGATACCCGAAACACGAAATCCGAAGAAAGTACAGCCAGCGAAAAGACAGCAAAGCCAGAAAGTGTTTCATGACAAGAAATGTGGTAAGCCGCACAAGCCTATGAGAGTTGGGGAAAAGATAAAGTACAAGAAGGAGAGTGGAAAAAATTAGTAATTTTAGGGCGTACAGGTGTTTCAGGAAGAGAATATCAGATGTTGAATGAGTCAGGGAATATGTTGTACAGGAACAGGGTTCAGATTATAAGGGCGCCCGAGGGGAGGGAGCCCGAACCAGTCGGGCAGACACAAAGTGTGTCAGCGTCGTAGCCAAATGTAAACAGTCTGGCTAATCTAAGTAGGTCAGGTCGGGTGATTAGGCCAGCGAGCAGGTTAGACCTGTAGTGAGTCAGTCACGTTGAATATATACACACAAACACATGTGCATGTTAGGCTTAAGTATTGTATTTTCAGCTGCATTTGGTGTGTGTGTTGTACTATAATGGACAATATATCATATGGAGGCTAAGCAGCCGGACAGTCTGAGGACTTCAGTGCCAGAGTGCGCTCATACATTTGCTAGAACCTGTGGTTTAAGCTAAGTACACATTATGTTATATTGTTGTGCTATTCAGTTTACTGGGTATGTATATATAGTGATGGTCATTTTAAAACATTTCATGTTTCAGAAATACTTTGAAGGGGGGATGTGATATATGCGTAATAGATGTCTAGACACATCTGTAAATACGCTAATGAGATGATGTCATGGAAAGTTTAGCCGGCGGTTCAGTGAGCCCTGGACGGGAATAATCCATTCAGTATCCAGAAGTCAAAGTGTTCAGATGTTGTACTTTCACAGGTGCTAAGAGAATAATAATTTATTGGAATAAAATATCTATTTTAGGCGACATAATTGTCAGTTCTGTTGTTGGGCCGGGTTGTTAGTAATATGTAAGACCAGCTGTAACTGATGAAATATGACCAATTAAACAATTAATACTGCCCCAATTCTGCAAATTCTGACAGCGTTTAACTAAAACATCATAAACCAATAGGGATGAATCAGTAACAAAACATATGGAGCCTTGCAAGATATTATGAAGGAGGGAGGAGTTTCGAACGCCGGCATCTGACCAGACTGCTGACATTTAACCTGTAAAAGCCACCACCTACCTTACTACATCTGCACAGCAAGATATGACATGCAAATTACTAACAACCCGGCACAACAACAGAACTTACGATGCTAACAGATACAGCTGTTACTACTACCAGAATACGCTAATCACTAAATATCAAACTGCAACTAACAAACACCCGCAACTCATTAGGATGAGGTAAGGTTGGAGTATCCTCAGCCAACCGCCACTAATCCACTGCCCGTCTAACTCCTGCTGAATGGCTGACTGCCTATACCATGTCCTACATTACAACTTAGCGTGGCCACATAGTCAAACCTTAAATGAATACTGACGATAACGTCTAAACATAGTACTAAGTACCATGAACTACTCACAGTGATACCCCTGATGTTAATGTGGTCATATAACATCAGTGTTTTCATAATTACGGCGGAATTATTAGTAAAGAGGGTAAGCATATATATGTAAGCCCTTATGGTGAACACTGACTGCCCTTATACCACTAACTTAATTAATGTAAATAATGGTGATTTGAACCGAACAACAGCCAACAGACCAGTCATTTCATCCTGAAAAACAACAACCTCGTCCACAAAATTAAATATGAATGGTTACGGTCCAAACACTGACAACCACCATTCGGGTCGAAATGCAACCATGACTACCCAGTATGAGCTGAGGGTGCCATCATTCCTATAATCAAATCTATTTGTTTGCAAAAACTGGCACATCCCTTATATATATGTAGTCATATTACATCAGTGTTATCATATTGCAGTGATAGTTCTAGGCATATATAACAAATCCATTATGTTATATGCGGCAAATTGTGTCCTTACCTACAATTGCTTTTTGCCCTGAAACTTCTACCAAATGTGAAATTCATAGACTTTAACTGGAAAGCACAACAAATACTATTTGACACAAAGGAACTAAAATGGATTCATCGATTTTTGTTCCTGAACTGTTCATATATTTATTTAACCTCCCCCCACAAAAAAAAGAGAGAAAAAGAACCTTCAATTCTTGAGTTTCAAACAGTTGACATTTCTTATTTGCGCCAAGTCTACATAGATGTCATTTTCCTTGTGTGGTTCACATATAATAAACACCAAGCTGTATTCGTCTGCCTCTTTTCTACAAGGCGATCAGTCAATATTTGTCTTCATTAAACTCATCCATTGTTAAGGACCTCCAACTTCCACTCTGGTAACCAAGGAGATTATGATGTTTTTTTTTGGTATATGTGTGTACCTCTATGCTGTTAACAGTTGATGGGAGTTTAATTATCCACTCATCTACTAATCAGTATATATATATAACGTTTTTCATGCGCAAACTTCATAACTATGACAAAGTTATGAGCATTAGGGTTAGGGCATTGGAGTGAATATAACACCCACCTTCGACAATGGCCCAACACATTCCGGAAACAATCCCACCCCAACCACAGGACTAAAATTGCTGACAAGTTCAGCTGTTACAACCTGAAGACTATCAACACTGAACAGCAAGCCGCAACTAACATACTCACAAATAAACTCACCTCACCACAATGAGGTAACACTAGAATACGCCCATCCAACTGATGCTAATTCACTCCTTTTCTAACTCCAGCAGAATGATTGACTGGACATACCATGACCTACATTGCAAATTAAAAATATACCTCCAATGTACTGACACCAGAAGAGAAGTGATCATCAACGGAAGAAATTATTCTGCAAAGGAAAACTATGATTTGCAAAATACATACATTAATAATCACCCCCCCTCCAAAAAAAAACACCCAACACCAGCAAAAATACAACACCTAACAGGATACACAGAAAGCAATGCCAATAACAACAACAATTCGGCCACTTTATTACAAATGGTTTTTCAACTTTAGGTGTTGTTCTATACTCATGGTAGACTATGTAACTGCATCTTCTATTGCCCAGGCTGATATTACAATGGCTAGACGGTGATTTATGTTCACACACTACTCCTTTTAAGTGACCACCTCACATTCACCACTGACAACAAGAGCAACACTAAGCACTTGTTCCTGGCGTATTTGATGGGTGTCCGGCCTGCTAGTTAATCAGACAGAGCAGGCTACATCACCATATGATGTTCAGCTCTTTCCTGTCAATTAGTACGAGCAGATGACATTCAGGGCAGCAGAGTATGCAGTTCTATTCCTCTTAGTTAGTTAGAGCAGACAACATCACTATCCTATTCCCGGCATTTCGTCAAAGCAGACGATATTGCTGTACTATTCCTGTTCCAGTGTTAGTTAATCAGAGCAGAGAGTCTTACTGTTCTATTCCTGCCAGTTTGTCAGAGCAGACGATATTGCTGTTCTATTCCTGTTAGTTAGACAGAGCAGAATACTGCACGTTCTATTCCTGTTAGATAGTTAGTCAGACAGAGCAGAAGACCTTACTGTTATATTTCATCCAGTTAGTCAGAGCAGACGACATCACTGTTCTATTTCATCCAGTTATAGTCAGAGCAGACAACCTTACTGTTCTATTTCATCTAGTTAGTCAGAGCAGACAACCTTACTGTTCTATTTCACCCAGTTAGTCAGAGCAGACGACCTTACTGTTCTATTTCATCCAGTTATAGTCAGAGCAGACAACCTTACTGTTCTATTTCGTCTAGTTAGTCAGAGCAGACAACCTTACTGTTCTATTTCATCCAGTTAGTCAAAGCAGACGACCTTACTGTTCTATTTCATCCAGTTAGTCAGAGCAGACGACCTTACTGTTCTATTTATTTCAGTTAGTAAGAGCAGACGACCTTACTGTTCTATTTCATCCAGTTAGTCAGAGCAGGCAACATCACTCACTCATACTCATACTCATCCGCTTCTGATTTTGTTAGGCTTATAGCCTGTATCAGGTCGATGCATGTCAAAATTTGATTTACTAGGATTAAATGCATCGAGTACCGGATGTGTGCAATATTGCAGCCCCCTCCAATGCTTATCCAGTCTGCCTTTGAAGGCGTTGACGGAAGGCGCTTCTATGACATGTTCAGGCAATGCGTTCCAGGCATTTACTATCCTGTTACTGAAGAATAGCTGTCTGACAGGTTTTATTGCTCTTTCCTTCTTCAGCTTGTATCGATGACCTCTAGTTTTACAGTTGGCCAGCTTCAGGTATCTAGCATCAACCGCATATCTTCCAGTGACGTGTTTGAATGCTTCTATTATGTCTCCCCTGGCCCTTCGGTAGTATAAGCTGGGTAGGTTGAGAATCCTGAGACGTTCTTCGTATGGTAGTTCTCTTATGGTTGGTGATAACTTTGTAGCACGTCTCTGTACACTCTCGATCATTGACATGTCCTTCTTGAACTTCGGTGTCCAAGCCGTGTTGCCATACTCAAGGTGCGGCCGGATCAGTGACGTGTACAGTGTCTTCACCGTGTCATTGTCTAGATACGTGTACGAGCGGCGTATCATGCCTAGAAGCTTGTTCGCTTTGGTCACCTTTTGTTCACTGTGATATGAGAAGGTGAGTCCGATGTCCATGTATATGCCAAGATCTTTCTCTAGTTCTGTCACTTGGAGCTGGACTTCTTCTCCATCTTGGTGCATGTAGTAACTGAGATTTTCATTTCTGTTACCCAGGTGCATGACCTTGCACTTCTGTGCATTGAAACGTAGTTGCCACAGGTTGGCCCAGTCTTCAAGTGCAGTTAGGTCTTTTTGTAGCACCTGTTGATCTTCAGGGCTGTTAACCTCCATATACAGCTTTGTATCATCCGCAAACATCTGGATGAATGCATGGATGACCTCGGGCATGTCGTTAATGAAACATATGAACAGTAGGGGTCCCAGAACACTTCCTTGCGGAATACCACTCAACACTAACGCTGCCAGGGATTTCACACCATTGATAACTACGTGCTGTATTCTTGCATGAAGGAAATCCTCGATCCAGGTCCATAGTTTTCCAGTAATACTGAAGCTCTTCATCTTCATGAGTAGACGTTTGTGGGGCACACTGTCAAATGCTTTGGCAAAATCTAAGTACACTGAATCTACGTTGCTGTCATTGTCCAGTGCTTCTGTCCATCTGTCTAGAACTGCCAGTATCTGGGTTACACAAGATCTCCCCTTGACAAAACCATGCTGGAACTTTGTCAATAGTTGGTTCTGGACGAGATGGTGCATGATCTTATCATGTATTATAGACTCCAGTGTTTTACATATGACCGAGGTTAAACTAACGGGTCGGTAATTTTTAGCCTGATGTCGGTCGCCTTTCTTGAAGATCGGGGACACATAGCCGATCTTCCAGTCTCTAGGTAGTTTCCCTTGGTCGATTGATTTTCTATATATATTGTACAGTGGTTCAGCTATTATAGTGTGTAGTTCTTTCAAGATTCTCGGGGATGCTCCATCCGGGCCTGCAGCTTTATTTGGATTCAATCTGGATAACTTATTAGCTACCTCGTCTATGGTAAAATCTGTATCTTCCAAGATCACATCTGTTTTAGTATCTGGGATGTTTGGCATATTGGTTATGTCTTCTCTCGTAAAAACTGAAGAGAAGAATTTATTTAACACTTCTGCTTTGTCCTTATCTGTAGCGGTGAGACTGCCATATTAAGATGAAGACACTGGTGCCGGGTCTTTAGCATATGGTTAAAAGTGTGTACAGCTAACAAGAGGAATATTACGTCGTACTAGTGGTGAAACAGGGATAGGCAAGAAGTGCACATAATTGTAGAAAATATAAATTATACAAATTCTGCAGTTAGTGTTGTATCTAGACTAGACAATTGTCTTCAAAATTTCACAATGTCAGGTGCTAGTGTATATTCCAGTCTGGTGTCCAGGAGGCAGGGATCTTGCATTTCAGTAGATGATATAGGATAGGTGGATAGTGTGAGTGTTGGGTGTTTGGTTGGGGGTTCAGTAGTCGCGACCTGAACTCTTGATAAAATACAATTGATTTGAAGTAAGCATGATGGTAGTGACATTTGGAGAATACTTTCTGCCTGGTGTTGGTCATCTTGTATGGGCTAGATGGTCTCTGTACTACAAGCCTATTTGAGGGAGATGGTATTTAGTAACACAATAAGGGGAAACATGAACCATTGCAACTATGTGGAAAGTGTTAACATCACCAGTTGGGACGGCGGGGTCTTGGGCATCTTGGTTATCTGGGTTTGTGACACTAGGACAATATAATCTGGAGCAGGTAGTGGGAAATGATAAAAGGTGGCTAGGAGCTTGGTGTCAAAATCAGAGTTACTAATGTTGAAGAGTACTGTATTACTAAGAGGGTAAGGAAAATTGCATTGTATTTGATATATATAGTCATGTGTAGAGATGAGTACAAGGACTGGGTAGGTAGCCATGTTTTGTGTTTTGTGTGACGGCCTAATATCCCTGTCATTAAGAGAGATATTATTATCTTAGTATAAGTATTAACCTTAGCATAAGTATTGCGATGTTGGTCAGTTTGGCTGTGTACAAGGGAAGTACTACCGGATCAGATGTACAGGAACAAGATAGTTCCAAAACATGGACATTCCAATAAGTATGCCATGTTATCAATGTTTTGTATTACTGTTATACAGTATTTTGTGTACAAAGTGGGTATATGTGGTTGCAGTAACAAAGCAAACAAATTATGAACAACACATGGTTCATATCTTGTGACCTCACCAAATCTACCCAAAAACAATACACATTGTATGTTGGTTTGAATATATGTTGCAAATGTGGTTTTCTGATGCATAAAAATGGAGGTCATTGCCAGTCATACATAATGCTGAAATAACAACATACATGCCTGGTTTAATTAATTGTGCCTGGTTTAAGTAATGTAAACATATTGTATACAATATGGTGATCTGATATATAGTAATGAATATCACTACCAGTCATACATAATATAAATATGGTAAACATACATTAACTGATTGTTGGAGGAGGAATAGTATCAGTAATGGGAAAGATTGATAGTAGCATAATCTGGCAAATATCAGCAAAGATTAATCCCAGCTGAAAAGTAATGAACATGATACATACTGGCCATAAGCTGGGATGCACAAATATATAACCACATTAACCATGTTGTAAATATTAGTTAATACAAGAATAGATTGTCATTTAACAATGTGCTTAACTTAGGTATTTGAAAAGAAAAAAAAAGAAAAAAGAACTCATGGTTTTCAAACTCATGTTTTTTTTTCTTTTGTTTTTTTCAAGGGGCGTATTATTTAATGTATATATTCCACAGGATGAAGGGAAGTTGCTATGTGTCATGATAATTAAAAGAATATGTATTTTAATTAATACACAGGTTCGCAGACAATGAGCTGATCAGATGTTTACCACCATAACATGGAATCTCACCAGAGATGTCCAGATCAGCATAGTGATGCATGCCAAACTGACAAGGTCTTCATTGGAACCAACAGCTAAACAGGTTTCCGATGACATCACACCACAGCATTGTTGTTTAAGTGAACCAGTCAAGAAATTATGCTATGTATTAAGACAAGACAAAGAGTGATTACAGTTTTATGAGGTACTAAACTAATTATTCAGGTTCAAAGTAATTGATGGGTGGGAAACTTGGTGACCAGGCATATATATTGAAGAAGAATGGTCTCAGTATGAACAATTGAAGGGAGCGAGAGAACCGAAGACGTGGGATGATGGTCAAGGACTGGTCATAGGGCATCGAATGTGGTATCAGCAGCAACACGAGTCTGCCTGTAAGCAGCTATTGAGGATAGCACAGGTATGCCTTGCACAAGAAGCAGCCACATGACTGAGGGGGTGGTAAGGCCCAGAGACATTCACCTATGGGAATTGGCCAATAAAACCCCCTTGGGTAACAGGGCTGGGGCGAAGCTGGTGAAGACAATGTTCCAAGATTCCATAACCGAACCGGTCCAAGTCTACAAGTGGTGTCATGACTAGGTTCTCCAAGGATTACCACTCGTACAATAAAAACATTCAAGAAGGGAACCAGGTACATCAAGGTGGACCAGCAGACCAGATATCAATATAAAGTGATGGTTAAAGATGATTGATTGATTGATTGATTGGTGGTTGCTTTACGCCGTGTCGGCAGCATAGGCCATATTCACGGCGAGAAATGTTTGTTTTTGTTCAAACCATCGCTTTTACATGTAAAAGCATACAATCAATTTTGTATCAATGGACACTCATGAATTTTGTAAACTCACAATCACATAGCTAAATAAAAGTCTAAATGATAGTATTATTCACTGATGAAATTTGTTTAAAAACCTATATGAGTTGGTACAAACCAGCTGCCC
>CM059193.1:51551371-51632740 GCA_030323885.1 Branchipolynoe longqiensis | reverse complement strand
AACTGGCTAGAAATTGAAAACATCCAACTATATGCAGATGACACTGTGGTATATGCTGCAGGCAAAACAACCGAAGAAATAGAAATGAAACTGAATCTAACAATAACAAAACTAATCGAGTGGTGCCAACTAAATAGGATAACCATAAACAACAGCAAGTCAAAAACAGTACTATTTGGTACCAGGCTAACAAGAAACGAGAAAATAAAGTGTCTTCTGGGAAACACCGAACTAGAACAAGTAGACAACTACCGATATCTGGGAGTGGATCTAGACAGACACCTAAATTATGACCTCTGCATAACAAATACTATCAAAAAAGTAAACCATAAAATATGGCTACTGGCTAAACTGAGATACTACATGACTGAAAGCATGGCAATTAAAATATATAAAGGCATGATCCTCCCCTACTTTGACTATGGCGATGTAGTATACATGGGAGGAAATACAAAACTATTAAACAAACTACAGGTGCTACAAAATAGAGCCCTCAAAGTATGCCTTCAGGTGAACAAAAGATATCCCACAATCGAATTACACAAAAAATGCAATGCAACACTACTAACGAGTAGAAGGGAAACGCACCTCAAAATACTGGCACACCATTACACCACAAAACCAGGCTACACAGCAACCCCCCGTAGGGACACCAGGCAAATGGCAGCCCCAGTGCTACTGACAGCAATAAGTAACACCAAAATTTATGAGAGAAGTGTACTGGCCATGGCGGCACATGCCTGGAATAATCAACCCACACAACAACGGGCAATCGAAAGCATGGACCACTATAAAAGGTCCTTAAAGAAAACATAATACACAACCACCTACTGAAGAAACAATATCTCACCTGATCTTGGGCGCAGTCACTGCTTGCTGTGTTCTGGCACAAAAAGCAAAAGACCGGCCAGAAAAGATGGTAGATATTACAAATACGGAAACTAGCCCTACTAAGTACTAAGGAATTCAAAATGACTATCACCATAGGGCGCAGTCCGTCTGGGTATGTGTACTGGCACAAACCAAAGCAGAACCAGGCAGGCCACGGTCATGCATCCGAATCACCCTGAAATACAAAATGGCTAACCATACAACACAGCCATCCCACCTAGTCGCAGTCCTGAAGGGTCCAGGGGTGTTCTGGCACACTGGTGTACTATCTAAGGACAGGGCATGGGTGAAAGGATGCTGTAACAAACCACAATGGGATGGGATCCTCTCTCAGCCCTGTATGTCATCTGCGTAGATGTACATAGTAGGCTAAGTTATCATATACAGGTTAGGAAAAAAATTGAAAATTAAAAAAAAAACTAATATAGAAACTACTAACACCCAAAACCGCAAAGGTTGGCCCGAGAAAGATCAGGTAAAGACTTCTGAGTGCGGGACCAGACCAATCCAGTATCACAGTTGTCCAGCGTTGAAAACAAGCACCCTCACGGGAGCTTATACGTTATGGGCAGAATAAAAAACTTGTCACACAAAAAAAAGAACAAAAAAAAGTGAAACGCGGAAGAGTTATTCGACAATTGAACAATTATCAAGAAGAGTTATTGGAATGGCAAATGAACAATTATTAAGAGAAATATACAAGAAGAATCAGAATGCCAATTGAACAATTAAGAGAAATATGAAAGTGCTATTGGAATGACAATTGAACAATTACTGATAGACGAGAGGTTTTGGAATGACTACCGAATACTTATGAAGTGAAGTATGCAAGAATATAATCAGAATTCACTGAATAGGTCACTACTTTATCAATCCTAATCTGTAGCTCATCTCTATATTAGTATGGGAAGGTAGAACCTTACTAGGCCAGCAATAGCAGGTCTCACGTAGATGCTGATAGTGATGAGGTTTGCGGTAGAGGGACCAATCAATGGAGGTGGCGTCACCATTAGCTACCAGGAAAATGCTGACATATTGGTACTTACAACATACGTAGAGTGTCCTGACGGTTGAACCAAGTCTTAGAAATGGCTTGTAGCTTCCCCTTACCAAGTGTTCTGAAACGAAGCCAGCAACCTGTGAGTCTTACTGCACATGATGATTCATCATCAACCACCAATGCTAATTGAGCAACACAAGATTGACGTGTGATATGGTGGCACAGTTGTCGATGCGGGCAAGTACTAAAGTAGGCTAACTGCAACCTGGTGAGCAGGTCCTGCCTGCTCTACTACGGTTGGTCGCTTCGTCTTGGATTTTTTCTTAACAAAGATGTGGAGGTTGTGTCCAGCCATAGCCTAATACTCACTCCATAATATATATACACACTATTTTAGTGTCTTGTATTGTCTTGTCTTGTCATGTAGTGCAGATACTTTTAGTTAAAGCGCCGATGCCGTGTGCTCAATTACCCATGTTGCGGACAAAATGAACCATTTATATATTGTACGATATGGGTATTAGGCACGAGACGGGGATGGGGCGGGGGTGGCACAAGAGACCATGGTTGTAAAGTCTAAACCAGCTTGTAAAGATTTAAATTTGCATAATCCGATGAAAATATTACATTTTCGAAATGGAAACAATTGCTGCAATGTAATCGTACAGCTCCAACTTGGATATTAGTGAACTTCTTTTGGAGGGGTACATAATTGTTAGCTTGGATAGATGCATTTGGGTCTACAGGCAGGAAGATTACCTGCTTAGGGGTGATTCCAACGAAAATCACCCTACCATATTGTATGGTTAAGTCAAAATTAAATTCCAATTGGTTGGTTGTTAGAGTGTTACGTCCTGGCACCATCTAAGGTCATATCAGGACGGGTACCAATTTGTGACACTGCACACTTTGTGACACTGCACACTTTGTGACACTGCACACTCATGGCGACTTTATACTACAGTGCTGCCCCACTGGGAAACCAGGCCACCAGCACCATGACCTGATATCCCACACAGTCACATTATCCTGACACTGAGCTAATCAGTCCTTGGCCTATCCTAATAATGCTGAGCACCAAGTTAGGAAGCGACAAGTATCAATTTTATAAGTCATTTGTTTAACTCAACCGGGAATCGAACACCCGATCTCCCGCACTTGAGGCCAGCGCTCTACCGATTCGGCCACTGCGTCCGGTACAATAAATTCCAAGTGGACTTACATGTGCGTGAGGGAGGGTGGGAAGAGCTGGTGCGTGGCGAGCTTCAACTGACTGCCATACACGATCCTGTGGGAAGACAGATGAAGGAAGGAGGCTGAGCAAGTAACGCACAGCCTTCACTACAAGTGCACATGAAGCCAACCACAGCATATGTGCATTATACTTGTAGAATATGCACAGCCTTCACTACAAGTGCACATGAAGCCAACCACAGCATATGTGGATTATACTTGTAGAATATGCACAGCCTTCACTACAAGTGCACATGAAGCCAACCACAGCATATGTGCATTATACTTGTAGAATATGCACAGCCTTCACTACAAGTGCACATGAAGCCAACCACAGCATATGTGCATTATACTTGTAGAATATGCACAGCCTTCACTACAAGTGCACATGAAGCCAACCACAGCATATGTTGCATTATACTTGTAGAATATGCACAGCCTTCACTACAAGTGCACATGAAGCCAACCACAGCATATGTGCATTATACTTGTAAGTAGAATATGCACAGCCTTCACTACAAGTGCACATGAAGCCAACCACAGCATATGTGCATTATACTTGTAGAATATGCACAGCCTTCACTACAAGTGCACATGAAGCCAACCACAGCATATGTGCATTATACTTGTAGAATATGCACAGCCTTCACTACAAGTGCACATGAAGCCAACCACAGCATATGTGCATTATACTTGTAGAATATGCACAGCCTTCACTACAAGTGCACATGAAGCCAACCACAGCATATGTGCATTATACTTGTAGAATATGCACAGCCTTCACTACAAGTGCACATGAAGCCAACCACAGCATATGTGCATTATACTTGTAGAATATGCACAGCCTTCACTACAAGTGCACATGAAGCCAACCACAGCATATGTGCATTATACTTGTAGATTATGCCACTTTAAAGCTTAAAGCCGCATAGTCCGATGAAAACATCACATTTTCAAAACCAAAGCAATTATCTAGAATTGATTATAGATATATAACTTAGATACTGGTGCACTTGTTAAACATGTTGTGCAACATAGAAGGAAATACTGACGCAATATAATAGGATATGACAAGTCGGCACCTGTCCTGATATGACATTAGATATTGCTAGGATGTAAAATAGAATTAATTCTGAGGGATCAGTGGAATTCGGAACACTATTCGATAGGACTATGCTTGGTACTTACAGTGTTTTCAGGGACAGAGCGTTAGTGAGGTCGGGCAGGTCCTCCAACTGGGAAGTGACGATGGATCTGCAAAGAGACGCATCACTGTAGCCTCCCTCCACCACACGAGGCAACTCCGGTCCTCATATGACCTTAGATGGTTGGTTGTTGGAGTATTATGTCCTGACAACATCTAAGGTCATATCAGGACGCGTACCGACTTGTGACAGTGTGCACTCATGGCAACTTTATAGTGCTGTCCCACTGGGGGACCAGGCCGCCTAATAATGACGAGCGCCTGAGTAGAAAGCGAAATAACCAAAGTGAAACTCCAGTAACCAAAGAGACAGACGGGAATGTTGCAGCTTTCACTCACATAGAGGTGACGCTGGTGGTTGGGAAGACGGTCGCGTTGAAGTGACTGACAGGGTGCATGTAGATAGATCTGCAAGTTGAACCCTCTATTTGTAGTTAGCACAGCCACAATTAGATCAAAGATCCACCCGTACTTACAGTTGAGGTGAACGACTAAATACGGGCGAAATAGCTTTAGTATGGAACAGGAAGTAGAATCCCTGGATCCAGTATTAAATGGCTACTTATATCAACACAGAGTAGGTGAAATGTGAGAGAAAGCAAAAAGACAAGAGAGCGACCATATAATGTCATCGATTTCACTTTTAAATTCCATTAAACCACATGTTTTATTATATTTTTCAAATCAAAAGTAGTGGGTAAATATTAAGATATATTTGAAGATATGTTTTGCTTTTTAAATTAAGAATTTATATGGTCATTTCATTTACCATGTTAATATTTTTCGCCAGCTTTTAAATAGGGTTGTTCTTCACCCCTACTCAGGCTTCTGAAGTATGAGGTGAATCTTTTATCCTGCAAGGAGGTGACTTATCAGGCACCAAAATTAACTATATTACATGCACTACGTGATTTAAGTGCATTATGTGCAATAAATGCAATAAATGCATTAAGTACAATAACTGCACTATGTACCATTATGTGCGTAGAGTGCATTGAGTCCTCTGAGTGCATGAAGTGCATGAAGTGCATTAAGTGCATTGAGTAAATGTGTCCGGCCTACATGGAGTTAGCTGTGCATTCCACGGGTTGAATCCTGCACGAGCAGCCTGAACAAAAGCTTCTTCTCCTTGCAGCAAAGTTGGGTATGTAGTTGTTCGACTGGTCGTCACTCCACAGACTGTTCTCGGTGTCGACTGTTTCAAGAGAACAAGACAGCGAGTGAGGTCAGTCATGGGTACATGCAGACAATTAATGTTCGAGTCCTGGCCGAGTCAAAGCTGTCTCGATTCGAGTTTTAAAGTCTTACTGGTCTATGTTATTTAGTCAATTATTCCTCCTAAAGTAGAGGGTAAAGATAAAGAGTTAAGTCTATGTGAATAGACTTTGCTTCTTAATTTAAGAATTTCGTTGTTGGTTGGTTGCTGGAGCTTTACATCCTGGCAACATCTATGGTCAGACGCGGTGGCCGAATCAGTTGAGCGTCCTTCCCCTGTTTTGGGAGATCGGGGGATCCGAACCCATGAGTTTGTGGGTTTGAACCTGGGTCGAGTCAAACCAATGACTTTAAATTGATACTTGTCACTTCCTATCCTGGCACTCGGCATTAATAGGATATGGCAAGGACTGGTTCGTTTAGTGTCAGGATAATGTGACTGAGTGGGATATCAGGTCCGGGCTTGATTTCCCAGTGGGGCAGCACTATAAAGTTGCCATGAGTGTTCACTGTCACAAGTCGGTACCTATCCTGATATGACCTTAGATGTTGCTAGGTGTAAAACAACAACAAACAAACAATCTAAGGTCATATCAGGACGGGTACTGATTTGTGACAGTGTGCACTCATGGTGACGTCATAGTGCTGCCCCACTGGGAAATCAGGCCATCAGCACCATGACCCGATATCCCACTCAATCACATTATCCTGACACTGAGCTGCTTAGTCCTTGCTGTATCCTATTAATGCCAAGCACCAGGCTAGGAAGTGACAAGTACCAATTTTATAAGTCCTTGGATTGACTCGATCAGGACCCAAACTCATTTGATTTACCCAGCCTTTCACCACTTTTTTCTAATGGGTTGTTTTTCACCCCTACTGCAAGTACGGGGTGAATGTTTGATCTAATAACACTCATGCTATACACACCATGCACACTGGCACCCAGAAGGCACTGCAGCGGAATACTCTACTACTGCGCCAATCGGTCTGTTATTGACAGCTTATCATTGCAATAAGTCTTGCCTCTCGGTCACTATATAGTATATGCGCTGCTTTGATAGAAAGGCCACTTCAGTGCAGTTCAATGGAAGTAATGAAGTGCTGGCAGGAGCCAAGTGCCGGCAGTAACTAAGTACTGGCAGTAGCTAAGTGCTGGCAGTAGCTAAGTGCTGGCAGGAGCTAAGTGCTGGCAGTAACTAAGTGCTGGCAGTAACTAAGTGCTGGCAGTAGCTAAGTGCTGGCAGTAGCTAAGTGCTGGCAGGAGCTAAGTGCTGGCAGTAACTAAGTGCTGGCAGGAGCTAAGTGCCGGCAGTAACTAAGTACTGGCAGTAGCTAAGTGCTGGCAGTAGCTAAGTTCTGGGAGTAACTAAGTGCTGGCAGTAGCTAAGTGCTGGCAGTAACTAAGTGCTGGCAGGAGCTAAGTGCTGGCAGTAACTAAGTGCTGGCAGTAGCTAAGTGCTGGCAGTAACTAAGTGTTGGCAGTAGCTAAGTGCTAGCAGTAACTAACTGCTGGCAGTAGCTAAGTGCTGGCAGTAGCTAAGTGCTGGCAGTAGCTAAGTGCTGGCAGGAGCTAAGTGCTGGCAGTAACTAAGTGCTGGCAGTAGCTAAGTGCTGGCAGTAGCTAAGTGCTGGCAGTAGCTAAGTGCTGGCAGGAGCTAAGTGCTGGCATTAACTAAGTGCTGGCAGTAGCTAAGTGCTGGCAGTAACTAAGTGTTGGCAGTAGCTAAGTGCTGGCAGTAACTAAGTACTGGCAGTAGCTAAGTGCTGGCAGGAGCTAAGTGCTGGCAGTAGCTAAGGGCTGGCAGTAACTAAGTGCTGGCAGGAGCTAAGTGCTGGCAGTAGCTAAGTGCTGGTTGTAGCTAGGTGCTGGCAGTAGCTAAGTGCTGGCAGGAGCTAAGTGCTGGCAGTAACTAAGTGCTGGCAGTAGCTAAGTGCTGGAAGTAGCTAAGTGCTGGCAGTAGCTAAGTGCTGGCAGGAGCTAAGTGCTGGCAGTAGCTAAGTGCTGGCAGTAACTAAGTGCTGGCAGGAGCTAAGTGCTGGCAGTAACTAAGTGCTGGCAGTAGCTAAGTGCTGGCAGTAGCTAAGTGCTGGCAGTAACGAAGTGCTGGCAGAAACTAAATGCTGGCAGTAGCTAAGTGCTGGCAGTAGCTTAGTCCTGGCAGTAGCTAAGTCCTGGCAGTAACTAAGTCATGGCAGTAGCGAAGTGCTGGTAGTAGCTAAGTGTTGGCAGTAACTAAGTGATTACAGTAGCTAAGCGCTGGCAGTAACTAAGTGCTGGCAGTAGCTCAGTGCTGGCAGTAGCTAAGTGCTGGCAGTAACTAAGTGCTGGCAGTAGCTAAGTGCTTACAGTCGCTAAGTGCTGGCAGTAACTAAGTGCTTACAGTAGCTAAATTATGGCAGTAGCTAAGTGCTTACAGTAGCTAAGTGCTGGCAGTAACTAAGTGCTTACAGTAGCTACATTCTGGCAGTAGCTAAGTGCTGGAAGTAGCTAAGTGCTGGCAGTAACTAAGTGCTGGCAGTAACTAAGTGCTGGCAGTAGCTAAGTGCTTACAGTAGCTAAGTGCTTACAGTAGCTAAGTGCTGGCAGCAGCTAAGTGCTTACAGTAGCTAAGTGCTTACAGTAGCTAAGTGCTGGCAGCAGCTAAGTGCTGGCAGTAGCTAAGTGCTGGCAGTAGCTAAGTGCTTACAGTAGCTAAGTGCTTACAGTAGCTAAATTCTGGCAGTAGCTAAGTGCTTACAGTAGCTAAGTGCTGGCAGTAACTAAGTGCTTACAGTAGCTAAATTCTGGCAGTAGCTAAGTGCTGGAAGTAGCTAAGTGCTGGCAGTAACTAAGTGCTGGCAGTAACTAAGTGCTGGCAGTAGCTAAGTGCTGGCAGCAGCTAAGTGCTGGCAGTAGCTAAGTGCTGGCAGTAACTAAGTGCTGGCAGTAGCTAAGTGCTGGCAGTAGCTAAGTACTGGCAGTAGCTAAGTGCTGGCAGTAGCTAAGTGCTAGTACTAAGTGCTGGCAGTAGCTAAGTGCTGGCAGTAACTAAGTGCTGGCAGTAGCTAAGTGCTGGCAGTAACTAAGTGCTGGCAGTAGCTAAGTGCTGGCATAACAGTACTAAGTGCTGCAGTACTAATGCTGGCAGTAGCTAAGTGCTGGCAGTAGCTAAGTGCTGGCAGTAGCTAAGTGCTGGCAGTAGCTAAGTGCTGGCAGTAGCTAAGTGCTGGCAGTAGCTAAGTGCTGGCAGTAGCTAAGTGCTGGCAGTAGCTAAGTGCTGGCAGTAGCTAAGTGCTGGCAGTAACTAAGTGCTGGCAGTAGCTAAGTGCTGGCAGTAGCTAAGTGCTGGCAGTAGCTAAGTGCTGGCAGTAGCTAAGTCTGGCAGTAGCTAAGTGCTGGCAGAGCTAAGTGCTGGCAGTAGCTAAGGCTGGCAGTAACTAAGTGCTGGCAGAGCTAAGTGCTGGCAGTAGCTAAGTGTGGTGTAGCTAGTGCTGGCAGTAGCTAAGTGCTGGCAGAGCTAAGTGCTGGCAGTAACTAAGTGCTGGCAGTAGCTAAGTGCTGGAAGTAGCTAAGTGCTGGCAGTAGCTAAGTGCTGGCAGAGCTAAGTGCTGGCAGTAGCTAAGTGCTGGCAGTAACTAAGTGCTGGCAGTAGCTAAGTGCTGGCAGTAACTAAGTGCTGGCAGTAGCTAAGTGCTGGCAGTAGCTAAGTGCTGGCAGTAACGAAGTGCTGGAAGAAACTAAATGCTGGCAGTAGCTAAGTGCTGGCAGTAGCTAAGTCCTGGCAGTAGCTAAGTCCTGGCAGTAACTAAGTCATGGCAGTAGCGAAGTGCTGGTAGTAGCTAAGTGTTGGCAGTAACTAAGTGATTACAGTAGCTAAGCGCTGGCAGTAACTAAGTGCTGGCAGTAGCTCAGTGCTGGCAGTAGCTAAGTGCTGGCAGTAACTAAGTGCTGGCAGTAGCTAAGTACTTACAGTCGCTAAGTGCTGGCAGTAGCTAAGTGCTTACAGTCGCTAAGTGCTGGCAGTAACTAAGTGCTTACAGTAGCTAAATTCTGGCAGTAGCTAAGTGCTTACAGTAGCTAAGTGCTGGCAGTAACTAAGTGCTTACAGTAGCTAAATTCTGGCAGTAGCTAAGTGCTGGAAGTAGCTAAGTGCTGGCAGTAACTAAGTGTGGCAGTAACTAAGTGCTGGCAGTAGCTAAGTGCTGGCAGCAGCTAAGTGCTGGCAGTAGCTAAGTGCTTACAGTAGCTAAGTGCTTACAGTAGCTAAGTGCTGGCAGCAGCTAAGTGCTGGCAGCAGCTAAGTGCTGGCAGTAGCTAAGTGCTTACAGTAGCTAAGTGCTGGCAGTAGCTAAGTGCTGGCAGTAGCTAAGTGCTTACAGTAGCTAAGTGCTGGCAGTAGCTAAGTGCTTACAGTAGCTAAGTGCTGGCAGTAGCTAAGTGCTTACAGTAGCTAAGTGCTTACAGTAGCTAAGTGCTGGCAGCAGCTAAGTGCTGGCAGTAGCTAAGTGCTGGCAGTAGCTAAGTGCTTACAGTAGCTAAGTGCTGGCAGTAGCTAAGTGCTGGCAGTAGCTAAGTGCTTACAGTAGCTAAGTGCTGGCAGTAGCTAAGTGCTTACAGTAGCTAAGTGCTTACAGTAGCTACGTGCTGGCAGCAGCTAAGTGCTTACAGTAGCTAAGTGCTTACAGTAGCTAAGTGCTGGCAGTAGCTAAGTGCTGGCAGTAGCTAAGTGCGGCAGTAACTAAGTGATGGCAGTAACTAAGTGTGTACAGTAGCTAAGCGCTGGCAGTAGCTAAGTGCTGGCAGTAGCTAAGTGATGGCAGTAACTAAGTGCTGGCAGTAGCTAAGTGTTGGTAGTAACTACCTGCTGGCAGTAGCTAAGTGCTGGATGTAGCTAAGAGCTAGCAGTATCTAAGTGCTGGCAGTAGCTAAGGGTTGGATGTAGCTAACTGCTGGCAGTAACTAAGTGCTGGGAGTAGCTAAGTGATGCCAGTAACTAAGTGCTGGCAGTAGCTAAGTGCTGGCAGTAGCTAAGTGCTGGCAGTAACTAAGTGATGGCAGTAACTAAGTGTTGGCAGTAGCTAAGTGTTGGCAGTAACTAAGTGTGGGAAGTAGCTAAGGGCGTACAGTAGCTAAGTGCTGGCAGTAGCTAAGTGCTGGCAGTAGCTAAGTGCTGGCAGTAGCTAAGTGATGGCAGTAACTAAGTGCTTACAGTAGCTAAGTGATGGCAGTAACTAAGTGCTTACAGTAGCTAAGCGCTGGCAGTAGCTAAGTGCTGGCAGTAGCTAAGTGGTGGCAATAACAAAGTGCTGGCAGTAGCTAAGTGTTGGTAGTAACTACCTGCTGGCAATAGCTAAGTGCTGGATGTAGCTAAGTGCTAGCAGTAACTAAGTGTTGGCAGTAACTAAGTGCGGGAAGTAGCTAAGTGCTTCAAGTAGCTAAGTGCTGTCAGTAACTAAGTGCTGGCAGTAACTAAGTGATGGCAGTAGCCAACTGCTGGCAGTAACTAAGTGATGGCAGTAGCTAAATGCTGGCAGTAACTAAGTGGTTATAGTAGCTAACTGCTGGCAGTAACTAAGTGCTAGCAGTAGCTAAGTGCTGGCAGTAACTAAGTGCTTACAGTAGCTAACTGCTGGCAGTAACTAAGTGCTGGCAGTAACTAAGTGCTGGCAGTAACTAATTGATGGCAGTAGCTAACTGCTGGCAGTAACTAAGTGCTGGCAGTAGCTAAGTGCTGGCAGTAACTAAGTGATGGCAGTAGCTAACTGCTGGCAGTAACTAAGTGCTGGCAGTAGCTAAGTGATGGCAGTAACTAAGTGATGGCAGTAGATAACTGCTGGCAGTAACTAAGTGCTGGCAGTAGCTAAATGCTGGCAGTAGCTAAGTGTCAATATACAACAAAGGTAAGGCAGGTATCCATATATATGTATGTACATCATATAATTATGCACACGTATATATATACAATGGTCCCCTCTTAAACGAACATCATGAACAACGACCACCCCCCATATATGGCCAAAATTCCAATGCAGCAACAAATTACCCCGCACCAACAACCACCCACCTAACGGTACCAATGACCACCCTTTTCCCCCTTTATGCGGCCACATTTTCCCCCTTTATGAAACCACGAGTATGGTTATGTGATATTTAAATGGACATTTTAAAACCAATGTGATTATGTGATGTTTTAATTTCTTAATGTGTTATTTTAAATGCAGGTCGGCCAATGTTGTCTCCTGTTTATCGTACGGACAGTGAGAGGAGACAAAAAAACAGTTCATGTATTGAACAAGTGTCCACAGATGACAGAGGGCCGCTGATTATGGGGGTTGTTAAAGACGGATACTACTGTACAGGAAACAGGGCTATTATTGATGGGTACAAATAAGACTGACTGTTGGACAGTGCAATATGACCTGCTAGGTAGTGCTCATGTTTAGTACTCAGAATTGCATAGAACTACTGGATAAGACCTTATAACATAGCGTGAATTATTAATAAGGAAACTGCTAGTTACTTAGGTTAACTAACTGTACACAGCACACCCAAAGGTATACACTAAACAAGAGAACTTCTGAGTGTTGGCAGTAGCTAAGTGCTGGCAGTAGCTAAGTTCTACCTCCACCTGACCTGATGGGTCAGGTGGAGGTAGAACAGTAGAAGTGGCAGGTGTTAATGGCAGTAACTGAAGGTGACTAAGCATAGCAACTGTGGGCTAGTCTGCGTAGCTGAACATAGAAACTGTAAGCGATTAGACAGCAAATGTCGGGTATCATTACAAAACATCGATAACCATTGGAAAGTAGTTAACATGACATCAACATGCCAGCAGACAAAGCAACCGCAGGCTACTAAACATAGCAACCTAAGGCCACTAAACATAGCAACACAAGGCTATTAAACATAGCAACCTAAGGGTACTAAACATAGCAACATAATGCCTCTAAATATAGCAACACACGGCTACTAAACATAGCAACAAAAGGGCACTAAACATAGTAACCAAAGGCCACTAAACATAGCAACTGTAGGTTGGTTAATATAGCAACCACACCCCAGTAAACATAGTAATTGAAGGCTATTACATAAATGTTAACTTTAGGCTACTAGACATTATCAATGTTGGGCTACGAAACATAGCAATTGGAGACCAATAAGCATAGAAACTAGATATAGTAATGGGAGCCTACTAGATATACCGATGAGTAACTATTAAGTATTGTACCTGTTGGCTATGACCTGCTAGGTAATGCGCATGTCTAGTGCCCACACGTACATAGAAGAACTACTGGATAAAACAAATGTGGAGAGGTCTTAATACAAAAGCACAAAGCTACTCGATGCAAATGGTTATCATACAGAAATATTATCTAGGGATGTATAACTAATCAATGTTGAGTATTCAAAATTGCCAGTAGAGGTGGTACCAATATGCCTATTTTCAGGGGTCTGGCCCATGGACTAATTATAACACAGAGAACCTGCTAGTTACTTATGGTAAATAAGTGTACACAGTAGAACCAAAGGTAGGCACTAAGCAAGAGACATGGAACACTGTAAGCTACTATTACAAAACATAAATTGCTGACTACTAGAACTACTAAGCACAGCGACAGCAGGCCAGTGGGTGGCACTGGCCAGCGCGCCTGCACCGCACCTTGTGTGTAGCTGACGAAGCCTGTGTGGCCGCCGTAGCGACTGTTCCAGTAGGTGGCTCCATTCCAGGCCAAGCCGCGCGTTACTGCTAACACCAGAAACAGCAGAAACCTGATGCAGCCTAACTCCAGGTATACCCTCATCCTCCTCCCCCTCCTTACTCTCCTCCAGGTGCTCTGATCTCCTTCCGACACCTACTCCTCCTGGCTCTCCTGTGGACGGAGTGGGCTTCTTCTTATTCCTCTTTTTAGCTCTCCTCCAGGCGCAGTAATCTCCCACCTACTGCTCCTGCCCTTCTACTTCCTCTTCTAGATCTCTCCCATGTGCTCTAACTTCCCTCCTACTCCTCCTAGCTCTCCTCCAGGTCCTATAATTGTCCTCCTACTCCTCCTAGCTCTCCTCCAGGTGCTATACCTGTCCTCCTACTCCCCCTTCGAGGTCTCGTCCAGGTCCTGTAACCTCCCTTCTACCCCTCCTAACTTTCCTCCAGGTACTGTAACTGCCTTTCTACTCCTCCTAGCTCTCCTCCAGGTGTTGTAATTGTCCTACTCCTCCTACCTCTCCTTCAGCTGCTATACCTTCCCTTCTACTCCTGCTAGATCTCGTCCAGGCTTAGTGGCATCCCTCCTACTCCGCCTCCTAACTCTCCTCCAGGTGCTGTAGCTCTCCTCTACTCTTCCTTCTAGCTCTCCTCCAGCTGCTGTACCCTTCCTTCTACTCCTCCTAACTCTTCTCTAGTAGGTGCATGTGAGGTCTCTCCTGGTTCTGCGCATGCTCCTGCGCCTAAATCTCCTAAATCTCGGCTGCTCCATGACGTGGCAGTCAGTGCCACTGTCTCAGCCAAGTGCCCTCTGCCGGGCCTTCCTCACGCGGGGACCGGACGCGGCGGCCGAATCGGTAAGTGCGCTGGCTTCCCATGCAGGAGGCCGGGAGTTCGAATCCCAATCGCGTCAAACCAATGAATTACAAAATTGATACTTGCCACTACCTAGCCTGGTGCTCGGCATTAATACTAACAGGATAGGACAAGGACTGGTTAGTACAGTATCATCACAATGTGACCTTGGGATATTGGGTCATGGTGCCAGCAGCCTGGTCTTCAAGTGGGGCAACACTATACAGTCGCCATGAGTGTGCACTATCACAAGTCGGTACCCATCCAGAATCGGCTTTAAATGTTGCTAGGACGCAAAACAACAACAAACAGACAATCCTTACGCGGAGGCAGGTGCCAGGAGAGGTTGGCTGGGAGGGTGTGGTTGGGGTGGTTGGGGGGGTGGTTGGGGGGGCGGGGGGGGTTGAGAGGAGAACAGTGGTAGGTGGTAGACATGAATTGGCTTACTGTATTGGTGTCTTACGTCCAAGCAACATCTAAGGTCAGCTCAGGACAGGCACCATTTTACTTGGGACCTGGCTGAAGTTGGAGGTGGAGTGTGTGGGTGGGCGGAGATGGGTCAGGTGGAGGTTGGAGGTGGAGTGTGTGGGTGGGCGGAGATAGGTCAGGTGGAGGTTGGGGGTTGGGTGTGTGGGTGAAAGTAGATGGGTCAGGTGGAGGTTGGAGTGGGGTGTGTGGGGTGGGCGGAGATGGGGGTGGAGGTTGGGGGTTTGGGTGTGTGGGTGGCGGAGATGGGTCAGGTGGAGTTGGGGGTTGGGTGTGTAGGTGGGCGGAGATGGGTCAGGTGGAGGTTGGGGGTTGGGTGTGTGGGTGGGCGGAGATGGTCAGGTGGAGTTGGGGGTTGGGTGTGTGGGTGGGCGGAGATGGGTCAGGTAGAGGTTGGTGGTGGGGTGTTGGGTGGGTTGACGGAGATGGGTCAGGTGGAGGTTGGGGGTTGGGTGTGTGGGTGGGCGGAGATGGGTCAGGTGGAGGTTGGGGGTTGGGTGTGTGGGTGGGTGGAGATGGGTCAGGTAGAGGTTGGTGGTGGGTGTGTGGGTGGACGGAGATAGGTCAGGTGCAGGTTGGGGGTGGGGTGTGTGGGTGGACGGAGATAGTCAGGTGCAGGTGGGGGTGGGTGTGTGGGTGGACGGAGATAGGTCAGGTGGAGGTTGGAGGTGGGGTGTGTGGGTGGGCGGAGATGGGTCAGGTGGAGGTTGGTGGTGGGGTGTGTGGGTGGGCGGAGATGGGTCAGGTGGAGGTTGGGGTTGGTGTGGGTGATGGGTTGTGGGTGGGCGGAGATGGGGTGGAGGTTGGTGGTGGGTGTGGGTGGGGGAGATGGGTCGCGGTGGAGGTGGAGGTGGGTGTGTGGGTGGGTGGAGCGGAGATGGGTCAGGTGGAGGTTTGGGGTGTGGGTGTGTGGTCAGGTAGAGGTTGGTGGTGGGGTGTGTGGGTGGGCCAGGTGAGAGGTAGATGAGGTGGAGTACGGAGGTGGAGGCAGGTGGAGGTTGGACGGAGATAGGTCAGGTGGAGGTTGGGGGTTGGTGGAGTTTGGGGTGGGGTGGTGGGTGGGCGGAGATAGGTCAGGGGGGTTGGGTGGAGTCGGAGATAGGTCAGGTGGAGGTTGGTGATGTGGGGGTGTGGGGGTGTGCTCGTGTCAGGTGTGGGTGAGTTGTTAGGTCGGGTTGAGTAGGGCTGGTGGAGGTGGAGTGGGGGAGTTCTGAGGTCGGGTTGAGGTGGAGGTGGGGGGAGTTCTGAGGTCGGGTTGAGGTGGAGGTGGGGGAGTTCTGAGGTCGGAGACCTGTGTGTGTCGGCGGCTGGAATGTGTTGGGTGGGGATGGGTAGGAGGTGGGGGTTGGGGGGGGGGAGGTTAGTGTGTAGGTAAGGCGTGTTGGGGCTGCCACCTGGTGGAAGACAAAGCAGTGACGCTTCTTTTCAAAAGTAGCAGACATGTCTGATCATGCCTACCGGAGTCGCTTCGTGTCAGCCAGCGACGTCTCGTGGTGTCTGTGGTGTCTCCTGTTGCCTTGTGGTGCCGTATAGTGCCGTGTGGTGTCTTATGGTGCCTTGTGCTGTTTTGCGGTGTGGTGTCTTGTGGTGTCTTGTGGTGTTTTGGGGTGTCTTGTGGTGTATTATGGTGCCTTGGGAAAGCCATAAAGCGACCTTAATACGTGTTTGTGGTTAAATAAAGCTCAACTCAACGTATTTTCTGAGTATTGATTAGGCGCCAAGTAAGCCCGAGCCCAACAGTGGTGAAGCTCTGACATGGCCTATTAGGATAATTCAGCCCTAATAACTCCCTTAAGCCTTAGTCACAAATGCCTTGAGACGTGTTTGCGGCGACTGCAAGGCGCTGCATCGGCCAGACCGCACGGCAACCGCAATGTGGGTTGTGGTGACCGTACGGTGACCGTACAGTATTTTGCTGGCCGCAAGGGGTTGTGGTTGTTTTAAGTTGAAGTAATCTTAACTTCGGAAAATCGCAACGCCCCAGGCCGCAATACCACCGCAATCCCTCTTCTCTTTCCTTTGATTGCATTTTGGTGGCATTTTGATCTTTATCTTGATGAAGATTTGGAGAATATCTTCATATTATTTTGCGCGCTTTGTTTGTAGGCCTATATCTCCGGCGGTGCGACGACAACACACCAAAAAAACACGTTGTGGTGACCTATGCCTTACGGTGACCGTACGATTTGTGAATAAATAAACCGGCTAGGCCGTAACATTTGCATAAACTGCAAGCCACACCGCAGACCGCAGCACCGTACGGCGACCGCAGCATTTGTGACCTAAGCATTAATTGTTTGAGTGAAGTAGGGTAGTGAATACTTTACAACTTGATAGGATACGTCAAAGAAATAGAACAGGAACAAGATTAGACACATCGATCACTAATTAGAGAGGTCGAGTTACACAGTGAATACAGCAAATTACAAGTACATATTCACAGTGAATACAGCTAAATACAACAAATGAACAGTGAACACAGCAAATTATAAGTACATATTCACAGTGAATACAGCTAGATACAACAAATGAACAGTGAATACAACAAATTACAAGTACATATTCACAGTGAATACAGCCAATTGCGAGTACAAATGAACAGTGAATACAGCAAATTACAAGTGCAGATGCACAGTGAATACAGGCAATTACAAGTACAGTACAGCTACAAGTGAATACAGTTAAGTATAAGCATATGAATGCAGTAAATCTGCTGATTCACTTGGACACCAGTAGGTGGCAGCACCGTACATAAGGAGCCCCTTAATGTTCTTAACCCGCTCCATAAAACGAAAGTAAGCTAGCACTAGCCAGGATGTTCTAGAATTGTTTTGTCAATTAAATTAATTTGACGTTGGTAAATATTCATCGATTGTCAAATATACTAAGGGTTCATCCAAAGTTTTCAATATTTCCAAGATAGTATAAAGAGTACTGCTCTTCCACACACACACACACACCAAAGCAGCACACGTCAACATGTTACTACAGACCCAGATGGGGTGACTGAATGAGTTGAGTGCACGCCTCCCATTTTGGTAGATTATAGAATTTGAGCTCTCTGGGTTCCAACCCTGGCCAAGACAAACCACTGACTTAAAACGTTATACTTGTTGCTGCCTAGTATTGCGTTCGGCATGACTAGGATAGGGCAAGGGGCAGTGGAATGAGGAAGACCAATTATCCATGATTGAAAATCCCCTACTTAATCAACTACACGTAATGTACACACACAAAAGAAAGGTTTGCCAGAAACTATCAACATTTTATTAAACGAGAATAGTTGTACTTGACTGACACCCCCTCCCCCTCCCCCCGCCACCTCCAGTCGCATGCTTTGCATGACCATGACAATTTTGAAAATTTTGAATGCCCCCCCCCCCTAACTCAACCAAATCATCACACACCTACTCAAAAGGTTTAAAACTGACTTTCATTGATAGCGCTTTGGACTACTTTCAAATTGTCGAAGTATTCCTTATCATACGTCACCTTAACAATTGAAAAATGTCATTCAGCCTGAAGGACCTAATAGCCATAGCATGATTGCAGTGACCCTTGGACCCTTTAATAATCTGCTACTGAGTTATAGTTATACTCCCCTTCGTATCTAGCGGGTATGGGTACCCCACATCCCACCCCAGCCCACCCCCACCCCCAAAGAAAAGAAAATCTTGCTATAAACCAACCTTCTTGAGAAACTTACCATTCAGAAACTGTAAGAGCTGGTATATTTTATTTTATGTTCACCTTACTTCATCAGGAAAGCGCAATCAAATTCAATTTCATTTTCGCTTAGCTGGGAACACTCGGATCCTGAAAATTGAAAAAAAATCACGCAACGCAGACACAAAATATATATAAATTGGGAGAAAAAATGTCACACCTAGATTTCAACTTCTAGCAACATATCACTTTGGTGTTTGATATATGAGTAGTATAATGGCCTCAGGCTGCTACAAATCTAACCTCTCAAAATAGCCCACAGGTGGCGCGACTAGTGGTCAACGTCGGCCATTCGGTAGAATCGACCAAACTTGAACAGCCATCATCATGCCAATGTGGCCCAGGTGGAAGGGATTTGTGATAGGTTTGCCTGAGAAAGCATATCTTTGCCATTTTTGTGTGTGTTGGGGTTTTGTTTGTGTGTTGGGGTTTTACATCCGGCAACATCTAATGTCTAATGTCATATCAGGACGGGTATCGACTTGCGACAGTGTGCACTCATGGCGACTTTATAGTGATGCCCCACTGGGAGACCAGGCCGATGGCACCATGACCCAATGTCTCACTCAGTCACATTATCCTGACACTGAGCTAACCAGCCCTTGCTCTATCATAATAATGCCGGGTGTCAGGCTAGGTAGTGACAAGTCTCAATTGTGTACATCATTGGTTTGACTCGACTGGGATTCGAACTCCCAACCTTCCGCACGGGAACCCTGCGCTCTACCGATTAAACCACTACGTGCGGTCTCTTTTGCGATCAAGAATTAAGTGAGTGAGAGTGAGTGTTAGTATGAGTGTGAGT
Organism: Branchipolynoe longqiensis; assembly: GCA_030323885.1. Classification (NCBI taxonomy): domain Eukaryota; kingdom Metazoa; phylum Annelida; class Polychaeta; order Phyllodocida; family Polynoidae; genus Branchipolynoe; species Branchipolynoe longqiensis. Next base: position 51,613,643 of record CM059193.1, on the reverse strand, counting down.
ATGAGTGAATTGGTAACTTTAGGTAAGTGGGTAAGTGGGAGGGGAGGGAATGTGGAGTAAGGAAGTGAGTGAGGGAAGGGGGGAACGAAGGAATGAGCGAGGGGGACGGAAGGAGGGAGGGAGGGCTGGAGGAGGGGAGTGGGCGAGTAAGTGAGGGAGGGAGTGTGGGAGTGAGGGACTGCACGCTACACCAATTCAGCAGACCGTCACGCATGAGTAAGGAAGTGAGTGAGGGAAGGGGGGAACGAAGGAATGAGCGAGGGGGACGGAAGGAGGGAGGGAGGGCTGGAGGAGGGGAGTGGGCGAGTAAGTGAGGGAGGGAGTGTGGGAGTGAGGGACTGCATGCTTCACCAATTCAGCAGACCGTCACGCATGAGTAAGGAAGTGAGTGAGGGAAGGGGGGAACGAAGGAATGAGCGAGGGGGACGGAAGGAGGGAGGGAGGGCTGGAGGAGGGGAGTGGGCGAGTAAGTGAGGGAGGGAGTGTGGGAGTGAGGGACTGCACGCTACACCAATTCAGCAGACGGTCACGCATGACTGCACACACATTGCAAATAGAAGCAAAGTGGACCTGAACCGCACACTTCCGGTTTGGAGGCACAAAAGGCTCCGAACATAAACCCAGCGCTTTAGCTTCCCGAGTAAAATATTATCCTGAGTCGAGCAGTTTCAAGGATGATTTATTGCATTGTGTTGCTTCTTTTTATCATTTGCATTACATTCATTGATTAAGCCGGTGAAATTCCAATCACGGACGACTGGTCTTCCTCATTCCACTTCCCCTTGCCCTATCCTAATAATGCCGAGCGGCAAGCTAGGTAGCAACAAGTATCACTTTTTAAGTCATTGATTTGACTCGACTGGGCTTCAAATCCATGTGTTCGAATCCCTCGATCTACAAAAACAGGAGATGGACGCTCAACTCATTCACCATCCCTGCTGGTCTTTAACCCCATATTATGGACTGGGCGGCCGTGGCCGAATCGGCAGAGCGCGGGCCTCGCGTGTGGGAGATCGAGAGTTCGGTTCCCAGTCCAGTCAAACCAATAACTTTAAAATTGGTACTTTCCACTTCCTAGCCTGGTGCTCAGCATTAATACGATATGGCAAGGACCGGTTAGCTCAGTGTCAGGATAATGTGACTGAGTGGGATATTGGGTCATGGTGCCGGTGGCCTGATTTGCCAGTGGGGCAGCACTATAAAGTCACCATGAGTGTACACTGTCACAGGTCGGTACCCGTCCTGATGTGACCTTAGATGTTGCCAGGACGTAAATTTCTAACAGCCTGCCCCATATTGTTGGTTTTGTTGGTGCGGGTCAATATTTCTTTGAATAGCAACTTTTCAGCGCTTATCTGAGACGATAATAATATGATATGATGTTTATTGGATGAATTTCCATTTCAGACCATAGCTAGTGTCATCACTAATGAATATAGTGTTACATATACCCAGCCATTGAAAACTATCCAAAGAATTATCAAACCGATATAATTGTTATCAAACGAGGTAAGTCACTAAGTACTGCAATAGACCCAATAGACATCAACATAGACATTGTGCTTTCGACACAATGCTGGCATGATATATATTATATACTTGTTTCTTAAATGAATAAAGCTATTGTTGATGAACTGAAATACAAGCCTCATGTATATCTTGGCAGGCATAGCTTCAGTCATAAAATATAAGTGGTATATATGGTAATTAGACACCAGCCAAAGAAAATAACAATAAAAAGGCATGACAATCGATCCATAATGATATATTAAGTGAGGGAGGAAGTGAATAGAGTCTTACGGCCTAATAATATCAGCGGTTATATCAGGACAAGTACTGACTTGTGACAGCGTGCATTGGTGGTGACTGCATAGTGCTACTCCAATAGGATACCATGCGGCCAACCGATATATCACTGAGTCACATTATCCTGACAGTCAGGTTACCAGTCCGTGCCCTATCCTAGATATGTCGAACACCAGGGAGGTTAGCGGGGGGCTTACCTATTGTGAACAATTGTCCATGTTAGTGCTAACACGGGTAATTCCTGGCGGGACATGGGGTGGTAGATATGTCGAACACCGGGGAGGTTAGCGGGGGGCTTACCTATTGTGAACAATTATCCATGTTAGCGCTAACACGGGTAATTTGTGGCGGGACATGGGGTGGTAGATATGTCGAACACCGGGGAGGTTAGCGGGGGGCTTACCTATTGTGAACAATTGTCCATGTTAGCTCTAACACGGGTAATTCGTGGCGGGATGTGGGGTGATAGATATATCGAACACCGGGGAGGTTAGCGGGGGGCTTACCTATTGTGAACAATTGTCCATGTTAGCTCTAACACGGGTAATTCACGGCGGGATGTGGGGTGATAGATATATCGAACACCGGGGAGGTTAGCGGGGGGCTTACCTATTGTGAACAATTGTCCATGTTAGCTCTAACACGGGTAATTCGTGGCGGGATGTGGGGTGTAGACCCTTCAAACATTCTCAACCACACTGCCACGCCATTTGCCTGCTTTTGGGCCAAGTAACTATTCGGGTACTTGTTTCGCCACCTAGCGTTAATTCACCGTCCTGCTCCAGGGTCTTCTGCCCACTGCTGCTGCCACCTACCGGCTTAACTTTGCATCACACGAAACCGGATTCTCGCCACCTTGCGGGTTCGGTCCGCCTGGCACTGACGTCAAAACACGGCCTGCAGCTCTGTCCCCGCTTGGATACGAACCTGCGAAGTACAGCGAACCTTACTTTGCCGCCGCCCACCCCTCAACTACAAAAAAATACATTAGATCGCGAGGGTTGAGATTGCCGAGTGGTCCATTCGCCTGATTAAATTCTTACCTGCCTTGTAAACTGTCTAATACCCCTGTCACACTATGACGTAACGAGCGAACGTGAGCCTAACGTGGTCATTTTTCATCATTAGGTTGACATACGTTGGGTTACGTTATGATGATGTCAGAATGACGTTAGACTGACGTCGAGCTACATCACGTTACGTCGTGTTACGTTGAGTTACGTCGAGGTTTTGGACATGTTCAAAACTTTTGACGTACCTCAAACGTAAGGGTTTACGTTCGCCGTATGTTTTGTACACGTTCGCCGAACGTCAATGACGTTAAACAGACGTTATTAAAATGTTGGTCACTACGTTCAACTATGTTGCACTACGTTGTACTACGTTGCACTACATTGCACTACGTTGACCCACATTAAAGCCAGTGTGAACGTGCAGTCCACGTAGTGAAAATGCCGGGATAATGGACGCCTAACGGATGTCCAACATACGTTTACCATTTTGCCACCGTTTCATGACATAAGTAACGTAAGGTAACATAAAGCAACGTAGTTCTGGCGATGGAATAATGTACATAACGTTCCCTGAGTATAATTACGTTGTCCTCTCTCGTTGAATGACGCCATCACTACGCTTTACCGCCGTTACTCTCTCATCCACTACGCTGCATCCACGTTCAACTTGTGCCCAAATTTGCATTCTACGCCGAGAAGTTCGACGTTTTTCACGTTCTCCCTACGTTGATGTCATTACGTCGTAGTGTGACAGGGCCATTACTGTCCAGTTCCCAATGAATGCAAATTATACCACACTTGTCTCATCGTGAATTAAAGTATAGGTTTAGCGTTTCTGTCATATCTTTTAAATAAATACCTCAGCTTGGTAGATATGCTGTACCTTATTTTACCTTGAATTAACTTTTACTTTACATAGTTTACTTTGGAGATATTTGAAGTGAAAACTTACAAATAAGTGTACCAGAATCCAAGTTGGATATGTAGGATCAAATCTAGGTGACCGGACGCGGTGGCAGAATCGGTACAGCGCAGGCTTCCCGTGCGGAATGTCGGGGGTTCGAATCCTAGCCGAGTCAAGCCAATGACTTACAAAATCAATACCTGTCCCTACCTAGCTAGCCTGGTGATTGGCATTACCAGGAGAGGGCAAGGATTAGTTAGTTCAGCATCAGGATAATGTGACTGAGTGGGATATGAGGACATGGTGCCAGCAGGTAGGTCTCCCAATGGGGAAGCACTATAAAATCGTCATGAGTGCGCTTTCTCACAAGTCGGTATCCGTCCTGACATGAGTTTAGATGTTACAAGGACGCAAAGCCCCAACCACCAAGCAATCAAATCTGTATCCGTGCTGACATGAGGTTAGATGTTACAAGAACGCAAAGCCCCAACCACCAAGCAACCAAATTTGTATCCGTGCTGACATGAGGTTAGATGTTACAAGAACGCAAAGCACCAACCACCAAGCAACCAAATCTGTATCCATGCTGACATGAGGTTAGATGTTACAAGAACGCAAAGCACCAACCACCAAGCAACCAAATCTGTATCCATGCTGACATGAGGTTAGATGTTACAAGAACGCAAAGCACCAACCACCAAGCAACCAAATCTGTATCCGTGCTGACATGAGGTTAGATGTTACAAGAACGCAAAGCCCCAACCACCAAGCAACCAAATCTGTATCCGGGCTGACATGAGGTTAGATGTTACAAGAACGCAAAGCCCCAACCACCAAGCAACCAAATCTGTATCCGTGCTGACATGAGGTTAGATGTTACAAGAACGCAAAGCCCCAACCACCAAGCAACCAAATCTGTATCCGTGCTGACATGAGGTTAGATGTTACAAGAACGCAAAGCCCCAACCACCAAGCAACCAAATCTGTATCCATGCTGACATGAGGTTAGATGTTACAAGAACGCAAAGCCCCAACCACCAAGCAACCAAATCTGTATCCGTGCTGCCAGGAGGTTAGATGCTACAAGAACGCAAAGCCCCAACCACCGAGCAATCAAATCTGTATCCGTGCTGACATGAGGTTAGATCTTACAAGAACGCAAAGCCCCAACCACCAAGCAACCAAATCTGTATCTGTGCTGACATGAGGTTAGATGCTACAAGAACGCAAAGCCCCAACCACCAAGCAACCAAATCTGTATCCATGCTGACATGAGAGATACAAACCACCCAAGTAGATGTTACAAGAACGCAAAGCCCCAACCACCAAGCAACCAAATCTGTATCCGTGCTGACATGAGGTTAGATGTTACAAGAACGCAAAGCCCCAACCACCAAGCAACCAAATCTGTATCCGTGCTGACATGAGGTTAGATGTTACAAGAACGCAAAGCACCAACCACCAAGCAACCAAATCTGTATCCGTGCTGACATGAGGTTAGATGTTACAAGAACGCAAAGCACCAACCACCAAGCAACCAAATCTGTATCCGTGCTGACATGAGGTTAGATGTTACAAGAACGCAAAGCACCAACCACCAAGCAATCAAATCTGTATCCGGCTGACATGAGGTTAGATGTTACAAGAACGCAAAGCCCCAACACAAGCAACCAAATCTGTATCCGCTGACATAGGTTGATGTTACAAGAACGCAAACCCAACCACCAAGCAACAAATCTGTATCCTGCTGACATGAGGTTAGATGTTACAAGAACGCAAAGCCCCAACCACCAAGCAACCAAATCTGTATCCGTGCTGACATGAGGTTAGATGTTACAAGAACGCAAAGCACCAACCACCAAGCAACCAAATCTGTATCCGTGCTGACATGAGGTTAGATGTTACAAGAACGCAAAGCCCCAACCACCAAGCAACCAAATCTGTATCCGTGCTGACATGAGGTTAGATGTTACAAGAACGCAAAGCCCCAACCACCAAGCAACCAAATCTGTATCTGCTGACATGAGGTTAGATGTTACAAGAACGCAAAGCACCAACCACCAGCAACCAAATCTGTACCATGCTGACATGAGGTTAGATGTTACAAGAACGCAAAGCCCCAACCACCAAGCAACCAAATCTGTATCCGTGCTGACATGAGGTTAGATGTTACAAGAACGCAAAGCACCAACCACCAAGCAACCAAATCTGTATCCGTGCTGACATGAGGTTAGATGTTACAAGAACGCAAAGCCCCAACCACCAAGCAACCAAATCTGTATCCGTGCTGAAATGAGGTTAGATGTTACAAGAACGCAAAGCACCAACCACCAAGCAACCAAATCTGTATCCATGCTGACATGAGGTTAGATGTTACAAGAACGCAAAGCCCCAACCACCAAGCAACCAAATCTGTATCCGGGCTGACATGAGGTTAGATGTTACAAGAACGCAAAGCCCCAACCACCAAGCAACCAAATCTGTATCCATGCTGACATGAGGTTAGATGTTACAAGAATGCAAAAGCCCCAACCACCAGCAACCAAATATGTATCCGGGCTGACATAGGTTAGATGTTACAAAACGCAAAGCACCAACCACCAAGCAATCAAATCTGTATTCCGGCTGACATGCGGTTCGATGTTACAAGATGCAAAGCCCCAACCACCAAGCAAAACCAATCTGTAATCCGTGCTGACACAGGTTAGATGATTACCAGAACGCAAAGCCACCCAACCACCAAGCAACCAAATCTGTATCCGTGCTGACATGAGGTTAGATGTTACAATAACGCAAAGCACCAACACCAAGCAACCAAAACTGTCTCCCGTGCTGACATGAGGTAGAATGTTACAAGAACGCAAAGCCCCAACCTACCAAAGCAACCAAATCAGTATCCTGCTGACATAGGTTAGATGTTACAAGAACGCAAAAGCCCACCACCAAGCAACCAAATCTGTATCCGTGCTGACATGAGGTTAGATGGTACAAGAACGCAAAAGCACCACCCACCAAGCAACCAAATCTGTATCCGTGCGACATGAGGTTAGATGTTACAAGAACCGACAGCCCAACCACCAAGCACCAAATCTGGTATCCGTGCTGACAATGAGTTTAGATGTTACAAGAACGCAAAGCAACCAACCACCAAGCAACCAAATCTGTATCCGTGCTGACAAGAGTTAGATGTTCCAAGAACGCAAAGCCCCAACCACCAAGCAACCAATCTGTAATCCGGCTGACACGAATGTTAGATGTTACAAGAACGCAAAGCCCCAACCACCAAGCAACCAAATTCTGTATCCGTGCTGACATGAGTTAGATTTACAATAACGCAAAGCTCCAACCACCAAGCAAACAAATCTGTATCCGTGCTGACATGAGGTTAGATGTTTACAAGAACGCAAAAGCCCCAACCACCAAGCAACCAAATCTGTAGCCGTGCTGACATGAGGTTTAGATGTTACAAGAACGCAAAGCCCCAACCACCAAGCAACCAAATCTGTATCCGGGGCGACATGAGGTTAGATGTTACAAGACGCAAAGCCCCAACCACCAGCAACCAATCTGTCGTTCTGACATGAGGTTAGATTGATACAAGAACGCAAAGTCCCCAACCACCAAGCAACCAAATCTGTATCCGTGCGGACATGAGGTTAGATGTTACAAGAACGCAAAGCCCCAACCACCAAGCAATCAAATCTGTATCCGGCTGACATGAGGTTAGATGTTACAAGAACGCAAAGCCCCCAACCACCAAGCAACCAAATCTAGGTTAGGGATTTGGTTTTGAACATTTGATGCTTTCATCGGACATGGTCGGCTTTAAAGACCCCCTGAAGAGCCGACTCGGCCACAGTCCAAATCCATATCAGTGTCACGTGACTCCGTTGGGGGTAGGGGGAAGAGATTTGATAATTGGTCTCACCACTCTATGCACGATTAATGAGACAGCTGGATACATTATGTGAGTATTGTTTGCCAAAGCAGTGCCCACAACCAATCAGATTGCGCGTTAGTAAATCAACCACGGGGAGCGTTTTTAAATTTCGCTACCAGACCTTAATCCACTCGACCTAATTCCCATTGAAATCAATGCCGCAGTGATGGACTGCACTGACCAAGCCTTGTTTTATGTGTATGAGTGGTAAGAAACAATTGGGCATGCATACAGAATATGTTGTTGTTTTCGTCTTTTATATATTTAGAAAACGATCTTTTTTGTTGTTGCAACACAGTTAAGAAGTGTGTGCGTATGGTAATTACTTTTGTACTGTTGTGGTTGATGATAAAAACACACGAGACAACGCGTTGTAGCGAGGGGCATTCACCTCCCAGGCGTAATGCCACATACACAGGTAGGTGTGGGTTAAAAGATGATTACATCAGAGAGCATATATAGTCAAATGCTTAGGACGGGAATAGCAGTATTGTGGGTACAGATCGGCTCTAGGTAAAGTTCTTCATTTGTTGCAACACCTCCCACCAGTACTGGTGCCATGATTACCATACCTACTCTAAATATATGACTTTAAATTGATACTTGTCACTTCCTAGACTGGCGCTCAGCAATATTAGCATAGGGTAAGGACTGGTTGGCTTGGCATCAGGATAATGTGACTGAGTGGGATAACAGGTCATGGTGATGGTGGCATGGTATGCCAGTGGGACATCACTATAAAGTCGCCATGAGTGTGGCACTGTCACAAGTCGGTAACCGTCCTGATATGACCTTAGATGTTGCCAGGACGTAAAACTCCAACAACCAACCCTGCTGCTAAAGCCTACACAGATGTGTGCGGGTTGCGCTTCACGTGGCTGAGTGAGGTGGGCGGAGCGGGCTACAATAATACTCACCCACCAGCCTTAAGCACGGCCAGAACACGGGCGGCGGCCGCCTTCTTGTGTGCGGCATCCAGTTTGTGATCGGATTGTGTAGTGCCACTTAGTGGTTGGTTGAGGAGTGGATTAGACGTCTGGTGCTGTGGGATCAGAACCCCCCCCCCCCCCAATCTCAACCCTAATCCCGCAACCACCTGACTTGCCAACTCCAAACCCACAAACTCCTCAATTACCAACCTCCAAAACTCCCCTACCCCCAACTCCCCAAACCATCCAATCAACAAACTCCCCAACCTCAAACCTCCAAAATCCCAAACCTCCAACCACCCAATCCCAAACCACCCAACTCCAACCCCCCAAACTCCCCATCCACCTGAAGACGAGTTTAAAGCCCCTGTCAAACCTCGCCGATTGAGCAACGGACAGAATTGTCTAGTCCGGTGGTGTTTGGGTGTGATAAGTATCAAAATGTATTAAAATGTGTCAAAATGTTGCGATATCGGGTCAAAATCCGCCGGACGAACGGACATGAAACGGACATGAAACGGACATGAAATGGACCTGAAACGGACAGGAATGGATAGCCAATGGACGAAACGAACTCAAACCGGACAAGAACCGTAGACGTCAATCCGCTGGCATCCGTTCCAAGTTTTGTGCATTTTCAAAACTTGTAACGGATCAGGCGGATATCAACGGATATGCAATGGACATAGACCAGACTTTGCCAGATATCAACGGACTTTGTTCGGTGTCTTTCCGTTTGCTCAATCCGGTGAGGTGTGACAGGGGCTTAAAGCACAACTGTACAGGCGGGTGAGCATGTTGTTCCCATCGAATCAAACACAACTGTACAGGCAGGTGAGCATGTTGTTCCCATCGAATCAAACAGAACTGTACAGGCGGGTGAGCATGTTGTTCCCATCGAATCAAACACAACTGTACAGGCAGGTGAGCATGTTGTTCCCATCGAATCAAACACAACTGTACAGGCGGGTGAGCATGTTGTTCCCATCGAATCAAACACAACTGTACAGGCGGGTGAGCATGTTGTTCCCATCGAATCAAACACAACTGTACAGGCGGGTGAGCATGTTGTTCCCATCGAATCAAACACAACTGTACAGGCGGGTGAGCATGTTGTTCCCATCGAATCAAACACAACTGTACAGGCAGGGTGAGCATGTTGTTTCCATCGAATCAAACACAACTGTACAGGCGGGTGAGCATATTGTTCCCATCGAATCAAACACAACTGTACAGGCGGGTGAGCATGTTGTTCCCATCGGATCAAACACAACTGTACAGGCGGGGTGAGCATGTTGTTCCCATCGAATCAAACACAACTGTACAGGCAGGGTGAGCATGTTGTTCCCATCAAATCAAACACAACTGTACAGGCGGGTGAGCATGTTGTTCCCATCGAATCAAACACATCTGTACAGGCGGGGTGAGCATGTTGTTCCCATCGAATCAAACACAACTCTACAGGCGGGGTGAGCATGTTGTTCCCATCGAATCAAACACAACTGTACAGGCGGGGTGAGCATGTTGTTCCCATCGAATCAAGCACAACTGTACAGGCGGGTGAGCATGTTGTTCCCATCGAATCAAACACAACTGTACAGGTGGGGTGAGCATGTTGTTCCCGTCGAATCAAACACAACTGTACAGGCGGGGTGAGCATGTTGTTCCCTTCGAATCATACACAACTGTACAGGCGGGGTGAGCATGTTGTTCCCATTGAATCAAACACAACTGTACAGGCAGGGTGAGCATGTTGTTCCCATCGAATCAAACACAACTGTACAGGCAGGGTGAGCATGTTGTTCCCATCGAATCAAACACAACTGTACAGGCGGGGTGAGCATGTTGTTCCCATCGAATCAAACACAACTGTACAGGCGGGGTGAGCATGTTGTTCCCATCGAATCAAACACAACTGTACGGCGGGGTGAGCATGTTGTTCCCGTCGAATCAAACACAACTGTACAGGCGGGGTGAGCATGTTGTTCCCATCGAATCAAACACAACTGTACAGGCGGGGTGAGCATGTTGTTCCCATCGAATCAAACACAACTGTACAGGCAGGGTGAGCATGTTGTTCCCATCGAATCAAACACAACTGTACAGGCGGGGTGAGCATGTTGTTCTCATCGAATCAAACACAACTGTACAGGCGGGGTGAGCATGTTGTTCCCATCGAATCAAACACAACTGTACAGGCGGGGTGAGCATGTTGTTCCCGTCGAATCAAACACAATGCTAACATTGTCACCCATGGCTTATGCGTTCTCATTATGATTATTGCTATAAATACTCCATCCGTAATACAAGTACCACATCTTCGAAATTATACTTTAGACTTTAGCTAATCAAAATGTTAGCTAATCAAAGTTTCTTGGCTATTCAAGGTTATACAATGCCGAGCCCATACTGATATGTTCGAGACACAGAAACAACAAAGCAACCCTGGCCTATTAAGCCTCCGATAGTGATTTTGTTTTCGTATGTATTCAGTAAACAGTTGACGGTGTTATGTTCGATTGATCAAACGCTAGAAACCAGAAATACATCATGCTAAGGTCAGCTGGTAATAAAATACTCTTTGTGTTTCGACAGCACAATTGGCATTGTAAGCACACTTTGTTACACATAAGCACATATACATCAACGACTATTTATATAGAAAGTCAACATGTTGGGAATCCAAAGTGAGTATTTTAGTGTGAATAGAAATCTGATATAATTTGCAGAAATAAATAGAATTAACCTTCCTTCATTTTGGGTAATTATTTTATTTTTCAGAATAACACATTTGTCTGGACCAAAGCCTTGTTTTTTTCGGCTGTGGAAGATGGTAGTTATTTACCCTAATAAATGTTCACGATGAATGATCTAGTTTATAAGAATGTGGTGAGAGATGGAGAATGATGTACATTTGATATTTCTCCAGAGAAATGTATGAATATTCAGACTGGGTGGGATAAGTAAAGCCGATAAATAATACTACAGTTTATACATATAGGCCTACTCTACAGAAGAAGAAAAACTTCGGTTTTCGGAACTTTTGGGATTTCAGAATTTCGAACAGGGAACATGGACTTGTATTACATTTATAGCGGCGTGTTGGTAGGCAGTACTTAGGCAGTCGATTAAAACCTGGTTGATTCGTAGTTGTTTAATGCTGTGTTGACAGAGGCAATATTCATGGCGAGAAGTATTACAGATTTATTGTCATATAATATTCAACCGTCGCTTTTACACAGAATTATTGATTGATTGGCAGTTCCATTATGTTGTGTTTGACCAAACATTTAATGTTTATTTGTTGGACTTTTGTGTCCTAGCAACACGTAAGGTCATGCAAGTCGGGAACTGACTGGTGAGAGTGTGCACTCATGACAACATTATAGTGCTGCCCTACTGGAAGACTGGCCTGTTATTCCAGTCCTTACCTTATCGTATTAATGCCAAGCGCCTGCCTAGGTAGCAATAAGTATCAATTTTGTAAGTCAGTGGCTTGACTTGGTCGAACCCAAGACCTTGCGCATGGGAAGCCAGTCCGTATTTAACCCATTTATCCTCCTGTATTATCCCCCAGATGTGTTCCTAGTCGAGATCTCAGCGAAGATTGGAGAAGGATAATGAACTGTTCAACTGAAATCCTAAGCCGCATATTTAATCCCCACACCTCACAATCAGCTGCCTTTTGTCTTTCTCTAATTATCCCAGCAACCTCGTCTTCTGCCGCCCTTCCCTCCCTCCTCCCACACCTCTCTACCCCCCCCCCCCGGCTCATTAACCTCCCACCCCTTCCACCCTCCCTCCTCCCACACCTCTCTAACCCCCCCCCCCCGGTCATTAACCTCCCTCCCCTTCCACCCTCCCACATTCCCAACCTGATTGGTCCACTTATCAACTTAAAGTTGCATAGTCCGATAAAAGCATCAACTTTTCATAGCAAAACCTTATTTAGATTTGAACCTACATAAACAACTTAGATACTGGTGCACTTATTAAGCATGTATTGCTATATAAAAGGGCCTACCAAGTCAATTTAATAGAACCAGTTACTGCTAAAGCCTATGGGGTCAAGCAAACCAAAGTTACTTGTACATGTTGCCGCTTCAAATATCTCTTAAGTTAGTCATTTTAAAGGAAACTTACTTCAAACTAAGGTAAGGTAGATTGCAATGATCAACCTAATATAGTTATCTCAGAAAATGACACAAACTTAAAACCACTAGACTATGCAACTTTAATACCAAGCGCATTGGTGGATTATTAGATTATTAGATTATTAGAGGAGGGATAACATTGCGACTGTGGACGCTGCTCTAAAGTGCAGGCTCGCACTGGCGGATCGGATCACTGGGTAAGCCAGTGGCTGCATTGTCTACGAGGAGTGTGGTTCAATTCGCTTTAATAGGATATAGCTACAAATCGCATTTGTTGCTGTATTTAGAGCATGGAGGCCTGAGGTGAGTGGATTTCCGTGGGAAGCTTTTTTATTCTACTTTGCTCTTTCTTGATTGTGATGTGTATGGGGGGAGGGGACTTCCGGTAATACAAGTACAGCAATGCATTAAATACCTATTTAATGTTCATAACACGACCGGATACTGTAGCAGAATCGGTAAAGCGCTGGCTTCCCGTCCAGAAGGTCGGGTTAACTGTCACTAACTGAGTCAAACCAATGATATATCAAATTGATACTTGTCACTACCTAGGCTGGTGCTTGGCAGTAATAGGTGAGCACAAGGACTGGTTAGCACACTATCAGGATAATGTGACTTTGTGGGATATCAGGTCATGGTGCTGGCATAGGCTTCAGTGGTTAACAGGTTCTAATAGATTGACTTAGTATTTCCTTCTATGTAGCAACACATACTTAATCAATTTACCAGTATCTAAGTTGGTTATGTAGGTTCAAATCCATATAAGTGTTTTGCTTTTAAAAATGTTGATACTTTTATTAAACTATGCAGTGTTAAAAGCAGCAGGAGGCTCCGGCACGTGGCTAATTAGCATGTGCTGTGACGTCATCAAATGGACCTCTATTGAATGTAGGTTCTCATTGAAATGGACAAAGAAAATGGTGTGCGTGCCACCCCCTCTCCTAAGGTTATAGACGATGTAGTAAGAGCCTTTATCAACCAACCCTCACAGCCTACCGACCCAACCCCCGGCCCCCAACACGTCAGCCTTGTCGCACGACGTTGTACAAGCAGCTTCAATATTGTACGATATTGCATGTGTATACTTTAAAAGATATCCTAAGTCAACCATCTTAAATCAAAGTTACCTCAAACTAAGGCAATTTAGATTATAACGATCAATACGATTAAAAAATGCTAGAAACTCCAAACCATTGGACTATGCAGGACAGAAACTCCGAACCATTGGACTATGCGACTTTAATGTTGTTGAGCGGGGAGGTGTGTGGAGGGGGGGGGGGAGAAGCGCGGATGGAGGAGTGGGGGAGTGGGGGAGTGGGAGGGAGGTGGGGGGTAGAATGGATCAGCCGTGCTAAAACACCTGACGCACTCACCTGTACACTCACCCTGTACGCAGACTGACCGGCTGGTTGCACGTCTTGGCCGGCAGTCTTACTCAAGCACCGAGTCGGCAACGGGCGCTCGCTGCCCGTGGCGGAGACACGGGGCAGCCGGGCACCAGCGAAGGGGGAGAGCAGAGGAGAGCAGGAAGCGATAAGGTGCAACACCAGGAAGGACAACACGGGACAACACAGGGAAAGAAGTGAACATACAGGAGGGCGCTGTACCCCGGAACGACCTGGTGACCAGGTGGACTTGGCTGCTTGCTGGCACCTAACTCGAGTCTACCTGTGGCAGACTTTGGGGGTCTGTGACAGGCTGTGACAGTGTATGGGAGACTGTGGCAGCCATCGGGAGCCTGTGGCAGCCTGTTGGAGTTTGTGACAGCCTATGGCAGCCTGTGACAGCCCGCCTGTCGCCGTCGGTTTGGCACACCAGGTGAGAGACTCATCTGTCACTAACCTGAGGCGTCTACCGTTGGCGGCCGCTCCCAGACGGGAAGCCATTAGCTCCTGCCCTCTGTGAGGTCAGCACTGGTTGCGTACAAGCCTGCTTCGGGCAACCAACAGCAGGCAACCAGCAGTATGCAATCAGCTGGTTCACGCTGATTTTAGTACCAGTCTGCAGTGTGCAACCATCAGCAGGTCAGCAGCTGGTTCGCACTTGTCTTAGTATCAGCCTGCTGCAGGCACCCAGCTTGGTCACGGCGAGCCTGTTGTGAGCAACCACAAACAAGCATGCGAACAGATATGGGCAGACAGTAGCAGGCGAGCGGCTGGTAGGCTCTCGTTGTGTACCAGCTTGCAGGCAACCAGCGGTAGGCTGTATCAGGAACTGGTTGGTGAGGGCTGCGTGCCACCCTGCCGGGAACCAGTAACAGACGAGGAGCTCTTCAATGCTTTTTGCTCATCAACCTGCAGGCAACCAGTAAGTTGAGTAACTGGTCGTGAATTGGTTGTGTAGCCCACTATTGTACAACCCGCTTAATTCGCAAGATTGTCATTGCGTTAAGCAGCTGTACCAGCAATGTCATCAACAGTACTGAACAGCAATCTGAAAAGTACGGACTAACAGTAACACTGCAACACCGAGAAACCACAACATCATGAACAACAGCCAAATTGTAACAACAGCAACATCAAATATGTCGGAGATCATCAGAGTGCTTGAGATATATGCTTTAATTAATTAGGCTTTTTTCCTTCTAAATCAGGGGAGACATCCTTGGAACCAAATGTGCTAACACTGGTGCCAGTGAACCGTTCAGGTGCTGCCAGAGGAGGTTTGCACTGATGTGCCAACAGTTTTCACCATCGGAGCCTTCTTTGACCACGTGACCAGCCAGCCGTCATGTAGGCCGGGCATGTTTCAGAGTTGTTATTTATTGCCCGTGTAATTAAATCAGATCTGCAGCACTCCATACGACGCCGTTGGATCAGAGAGCTCAAGTCGTAAGGACGTCTGCCTGTGTGACGTCACAGTGACGTCACGTGTACGCTACGTGTAGAGGTCTGCTAGATACAGTGCCCCGACACGGTTAGCCGTCTCCACGGTCTGGCTACAAAGCACCTCAGGTAGGCGCTGCGGACAGCTGTTCGCGGGGGAGGGGGAGGCCGCCTCCACATGCCCACCTGCACGCCAGCCCATGCCTAACCGCCCGCCAAGCCATGCCTAACCACCCACCAGCCCATGCCTGACCGCCCGCTAAGCCATGTCAAACCACCCGCGAAGCTCTGTCCAAGCACTCACCAAGCCATGACTAACTGCCCACCAAGCCATGCCTAACTGTCCACCAAGCCATGCCTAACTGCCCACCAAGCCATGCCTAACTGTCCACCAAGCCATGCCTAAATTTCCGCCAATCCATGCCTAACTGCCCACCAAGCCATGTCTAACTGCCCACCAAGCCATGCCTAACTGCCCACCAAGCCATGTCTAACTGCCCACAAATCCATGCCTAACTGCCCACCAAGCCATGTCTAACTGCCCACCAAGCCATGCCTAACTGCCCACCAAGCCATGCCTAACTATCTGCCAAGCCATGCCGAACTGCCCACCAAGCCATGCCTAACTGCCCACCAAGCCATGCCTAACTGCCCGCCAAGCCATGCCTAACTGCCCGCCAAGCCATGACTAGTTGCCCGTCTAGCCACCCACAAAGCCATACCTAACTGCCCGCCCAAGCTATGCCGACCTGCCCGACCAAGCCATGCCTAACTGCCCATCAAGCCATGCCTAGCCGCCTGCCAACCAGCAACTGCCCGCCAACAACCGGGCCAGCCGGCGTGCAGAGGTCAGTCTGTGTAGGCTGACCTCACTTACAGACCCTGAGGACACTGTGTCTCTGACCTCATTTAGAAAACTGTTTCTGGTTGTTTTACCTCACTTACAGACCCTAGGTAAACTATGGTTAAATGTGTGTGATCACACTTACAGAGTAAACTGTGTCTGTCTGACCTCATTTAGAAAACTGTGTCTGGTTGTTGTACCTCACTTACAGACCCTAGGTAAACTATGGTGTGTGTGATCACACTAAAACTGTGTCTGTCTGACCTCATTTAGAAAACTGTGTCTGGTTGTTTTACCTCACTTACAGACCCTAGGTAAACTATGGTTAAATGTGTGTGATCACACTTACAGAGTAAACTGTGTCTGTCTGACCTCATTTAGAAAACTGTGTCTGGTTGTTTTACCTCACTTACAGACCCTAGGTAAACTATGGTTAAATGTGTGTGATCACACTTACAGAGTAAACTGTGTCTGTCTGACCTCATTTAGAAAACTGTGTCTGGTTGTTTTACCTCACTTACAGACCCTAGGTAAACTATGGTTAAATGTGTGTGATCACACTTACAGAGTAAACTGTGTCTGTCTGACCTCATTTAGAAAACTGTGTCTGGTTGCTTAACCTCACTTATAAACCCTGATCAAAACTATGCTTGAAGTAGTCTGACCTCACTTATAGACCCTGAGTAAACTATGGTTTAAGTCCTTTGACCTCACTTACATACCCTAACTAAGCTATGGTTGAAGTAGTCTGACCTCACTTACAGACCATGAGTAAACTATGGTTGAAGACCTTTGACCTCACTTACATACCTTAACTAAGCTATTGTTAACTAAGCTATGGTTGAAGTAGACTGACCATGAGTAAACTATGGTTGAAGTGCTTTGACCTAATTGACCTGAGCAAATTGTGTATGTGGTTGTCTGACTCGCGCTTGAACCAACTGCTCGACTCTTAACGATTGCTTGCAGCCCTCACCTCCCATCTCCCACACTTACCTTTCCTGCACCCCTCTCTACCCGCATCTCCTCCCCTACCTCCCAACCGTCCTTCCCCCGCACCTACCGTCTCTTATAACCCACATCCCTCCCCACACCTCCCACACCTCCCTCCCCACACCTCCCACACCTCCCACACCTCCCTCCCCACACCTCCCACACCTCCCACCCCACACCTCCCATACCTCCCACACCTCCATCCCCACACTTCCCACACCTCTCACACCTCCCACACCTCCCACACCTCCCACACCTCCCACACCTCCCACACCTCCCACACCTCCCACACCTCCCACTCCCTCCTCCACACCTCCCACACTGCCCACACCTCCCACACCTCCCACACCTCCCACACCTCCCACACCTCCCTCCCCACATCTCCCACACCTCTCACACCTCCGGCTTCCTACAGCCCACATCCCTCCCCACACCCCACTCCCACACACCTCTCCTCTCCTCCCCTCTCCTCCCCTCCCCTCCCCTCCCCTCCCCTCGCCAGCCATGGCCAATCTGCTTGGCGTGCTGTCGCCGATGACACTGGGCGGGGGCGGGTCGGGTTCGCGCGGGGACGACGACCCGGCGGACCGCCTCAGCCACAGCTACACGGTCGTGCTGCTGGTCGTGTTCGCCGGCATCGTGTCGACAAAGCAGTACGTGGGCGACCCGATCCAGTGCTGGGTGCCTGCCTACTTCAGCTCCAACTACGAGGACTACGCCAACAAGATCTGCTGGGTCTCCAACACCTACTACAAGCCCTTCGAGGATGGGCTGGCGGAAGGCATCCAGCCGCGGGCACCCGTCAAATACGTGCGTAGCTCTACTTCCGGTTGGGTGCTCAGCATTTGTGGGGGGGAGGGGGGATTTGGTGGGGGGGGGCTTTGGGTTGTTTTTTTGGTACATGGATAAAGAAGGGAAAATTGAAGGAAAATTTAAATCGCGGATAATTGGTATTTCTCATTTCGCTGTTCCTTGCACTATCCTTAGTAAGGCCAAATTTTGTTAAGTTTGGTGATCGTCCTTTCGATCACACAAATCAGGGTCATATGATTTAGACATAATAATATGTAACGAAATGCGATGGCTGAATGAGTTGAGCATCCGCCTCCCGTTCTGATAGGTCTTGGAATTGGAACTCTTGGGTTCGAACCCTGGCAGAGTCAAACCAATGGCTTAAACATTGATACTTGTCGCTTCCTCGTGTCAGTGTTTTTGTTTTTTATTACAGTTGTCATAAATCAGGGGCGGGCGATTTTTCAGGCACGGGCTGGGACGATCACCAAAAAAATTGTATTTGGCCTAATGTTGAGTGGCAGGTTAGGTAGTAAACTGTATTTAACACATTGAACGATTCGAAGGCAGTGTTCCAATCCGACGACTTGCCACATCGGAAGCGAATGCTCAACTCATTCAACCAGTCTGCTGAAGTTGCATAATTTGGTTAAAAGTTGAATAGTTCGATGGTTTTCAGTTCCTCTCATGAGATAAATATATCAGGTTGATCAGTATGATCTACCATACTTTAGTTTGAAATAACGTTGCTTTAAAATGATTAACTTAAGAGACATTTGAATTGTAAATATGCCAAATTAATTGTGGCATGCTTGTCAAAATTCTGACCTCATAGGCTTCAGCAGTAATGAGTCCCATTAAATGTCCTTAGTATGCCACTCTATGTAGCACGAGATGCTTCATAGGTGAATCAGTACCTAAGGTCGATATGTAGGTTCAAATCTAGAGAAGTGGCTTGCTTTTGAAAATTGGATTCTTTTATCAGGATATGCAACTTTAAATCAGAATATTTTCCAAACCAAAAATCATCTATCAGAGTATATCCTACATTTTTTGTTGTTGTTGTTTGTGACAAGTTATTTATTCTGTCCATAATGTATAAGCTCCCGTGAGGGTGATTGTTTTCAATGCTGGGCAGCTGTGGTACTGTTTTGGTCTGGTCTCACACTCAGGAGTGTTTACCTAGTCTTGCTGGGGCCAACTGTTTGCAGCTTTGGGTGTTAGTAGTTTCTATATTAGTATTTCTGTATTTTTCAATGTTTTTTCCTAATCTGAGTATGATACCTTAGCCTACTATGTACATCTACCCGGATGACATACAGGCCTGCGGGAGAGGATCCCATCCCTTTTGTGGTGTGTTACAGCATCCTTTCACCCACGCCCTGTCCTTAGATAGTGCACCAGTGTGCTAGAACGCACCCAGACCCTTCAGGACTGCGGCAAGGTGGGATCGTTGTGTTGTGTGCTTGGCCATTTTGTATTTCAGGGTGAATCCGATGAATGACTGTGGCCTGCCCAGTTCTGCTTTTGTTTGTGCCAGTACACATACCCAGACGGACTGCTCCATATGGTGATAGTCATTCTGATTTCCTTAGTACTTAGGAGGGCTCGTTTCCGTATTTGTAATATCTATCTTTTTGTGCCAGAACACAGCAAGCAGTGACTGTGCCCACGTCAGGTGAGATATTGTTCCTTCAGTGGGTGGTTGTGTACTGCCTTGTTTTCTTTAAGAATCTTGTATAGTGGTCCAGGCTTTCGATTGCCCATTGTTGTGTGGGTTGATTATTCCAGTTGTGTGCTGCCATGGTCAGTACACTTCTCTCATAATTGTTTGTGTTACTTATTGCTGTCAGTAGCAATGGGGCTGCCATGTACCTGGTGTCCCTAAGGGGGGGGGGTGCTGTGTAGCCTGGTTTTGTGGTGTAATGGTGTGCTAGTATTTTGAGGTGTGTTGTCGCGTTGCATTTTTTGTGTAATTCTATTGTGGGATAGCTTTTGTGCACCTGAAGGCATATTTTGAGGGCTTTGTTTTGCAGCACCTGTAGTTTGTTTAATAGTTTTGTATTACCTCCCATGTATACTAGATCATCATAGTCAAAGTAGGGGAGGATCATGCCTTTTATATATTTTAATTGCCCTGTTTTCAGTCATGTAGTATCTCAGTTTTGATGGTAGCCATATTTTGTGGTTTGCGTTTTTGAAAGTATTTGTTATGCAGATGTCATAATTTAGGTGTCTGTCTAGATCCACTCCCAGGTATCTGTAGTTGTTTACCTGTTCTAGTTTGGTGTTTCCCAGAAGAGACTTCATTTTGTCATTACTCGTTAGCCTGTAACCAAATAGTACTGTTTTCGATTTGCTGTTGTTTATGGTTATCCTATTTAGTTGGGACCACTCGGTTAGCTTTATTAGTGTTAGATTCAGTTTTGTTTCTATTTCTTCGGTTGTTTTGCCTGCGGCATATACCACCATATCATCTGCATATAGTTGGATGTTTTCAATTTCTAGCCAGTTGTTAAGATCATTAATATATATGAGGAAGAGAAGTGGCCCCAGGACTGACCCTTGGGGAACTCCACAAGTTATCTTTTCCTCATTGGATATGGATCCATTTACTGCGGTGCATTGCTTTCGATTTTCTAGATAGCTTGGTAGCTATTTTCCTGTTACTCCCATTATTCCCATTTGGGTTAGTTTACTCCTTAGGATCGGGTGGTCTACTGTGTCAAAAGGTTTGCTGAAGTCTATGAACGCCGCCCCTACTAGGTTCTTTTTATTGATGCTGTTTGCAATGTCAGTTATTAAGTTAGCAATTGTTTTTATTGTCGAGTAGTTTTTTCTGAAACCGCCCTGTTTACTGTTTAATATTTTGTGTTTGTTTAGGTGGTCCATAATATGCCTATGCATTATTGTTTCCATTAGTTTACCAGGTAGTAGGAGTATAGAGATTGGTGTATAGTTGCCTAGTATCTGTTTATCACCTCCTTTGTGGAGCGGTGTTACTTTGGCTAGTTTCCAGCAGTCCACATAAGTACCTTTTGTGAATGATTTGTTGCATACGTCACATATAACATCTCGGATGCATCCGAATGCATCTTTCAATACTATGCTTGAGGTATGTTCAATGCTTGAGGGCTTGTTGCAGTCCAATGATTTTATGAGTTCACTTATCTCTTTTATTGTGGTTGTGCAATCTCCAATGTCTGTGTTTAATTGTTGTGCTTTTGTGGTCCAGTTTGAGTTGAACTGTTTGGATAGTTTGCCTATGGTAAAGAAATCCTTGTTCATTATATTAGCAGCATCACTGTTGCTGATTTCCATTCTCTCGTTGTTGTATAAGGTAATTGATTCTTTATTTTATTGGTAGGTAATAGTATTTTCACGTTGTTCCAGAATTTATATGAGTTTTTCCCCATTGTTGGTTTTGTTTGACAATGTACCGTTTTTTTGCTTTTCCCACTAATTTCTGTCTTCGATTTCTTGCTTTGTGGTAGTTTTCTATGTCTAGTGGTCGCCCGCTTGATTTAGGTGCCGGGTTAGAAACCCACCGGGTTCTGGCCGGCCCGAGTGTAAACCCCCGAGTGTTTCACTATCTGTCCGCCAGGTCGTGTACTACCAGTGGGTGCCGATGATCCTGGTGGGGCAGGCGCTCTTCTTCTACCTGCCCTACGCGGCGTGGCGCCTCCTGGCGGCGCGCTGCGGTGTCGACCTAGCGACGCTGGTACAGGCGACGCGCGGCCTGCACCAGGCCGACAGCTATGAGAAGACTATGCGCTATGTCGTCCACCAGATCGACCGCTTTTGTGTTACCTTCCGCCCACCCGCCTACTGCTGCAGACCCGCGCACGGGCACTTCCGGTGCGGCTGCTGGGGCCGGAAGTACGGCAACTTCCTGTCGACGTTGCACCTGCTGGTGAAGCTGCTCTACGCGATGAACGCCGTGGCACAACTCTTCCTGCTGAACGTTTTCCTCGGCACCGACTACCACCTCTACGGCATCCACATCGTGCGCAGCCTCCTGCGCAACGAGGACTGGGCAGCGACGCAGCGCTTCCCGCGCGAGACGCTGTGTGACTTTCGGGTGCGGCAGCTGGGAAACGTGCACCGCTACACGGTGCAGTGCGTGCTGCCCATAAACCTGTTCAACGAGAAGATCTACATCTTCGTCTGGTTCTGGTTCGTCTTCGTCGCCTTCGCGTCGACGGCCGGCCTCGTCGTGTGGTTGTACCGGACGCTGGTCCGCGCAGACCGCATCGCATTCGTGAGGCGCCAGCTGCGAGCCACCGAGCGGCTGGACCTGCGCGGTGACCTACGAGGTGACCTGCGCGGTGACCGGCGCAGTGACCGGCAGCGGGTGCGGAGGTTCGTCGGGCAGTACCTGCGTGCGGACGGCGTCCTGCTTCTCCGGCTCCTTGCGCTCAACACCGACGACATCGTGACCTCCGAGATCGTCGCCGAGCTCTGGGACTTCTCCCGGAACAAGCGGGCACTATGGCACCACCGCTCGGAGGACGACGGGATCGACGACGTCTGAAGCAGCAGCCACACACACACTTCTTCTGGTTTCAGTAACTCCGCTTCAAATGAAGGCGAGAGGTGGTGACCATTGTGGAGGTAGTCAGTCATTTATTCTTGATCATTATTGTCGCCATTTAATCAAATACATATATTATTCAGCGGTTCACCTGTTGGCCATGATGTCGATTCGAGTCTTCCGGTTATAGTAACTCTCCTACATGCCACTTCAAATTAGAGGCGGGGGCGAGAGGTGGTGACTATTGTGGAGGTAGTCTTTTTTTATTTTAATTATTGATCATTATTGTTGACATGTAATAACAGACGTATATATTATTCAGCGGTTCAGCTGTTAACCATGAAATCAGTTCAGGTCAGTTGCGTAAGTCAATTAACAAGCGCGAACGAGCCAAGCTGTGTGGCTTTCAGCTACCATTCTTATGTAGGGCCTATGTATGGCAAACATTCTGAAAGGTGATAATATCGGTAGCAAATTGTAAACAAAGCGAACACGAGAGCCATGTTCCTTTATCTGTATAGCATTGTCCTGTATTGCATCGTCTTGTATAGTTTTATAACGTCATCATGCATTACATCGTCTTGTGTAGCATTATCTTGTAAAGTATCATCTCATGGTGTCATGGTTTTGTATTGCAACTTTTATAATCAGATAATATCATATTCAATGACATCGTTTTGTTATTATCGCACTATCTTGAATAGCATCATCTCGCATAGCATCACCGTGTAATGAATCACTAGCATTATATTGTATTACATCCTATTTATTCCAGTTTCCTCTTTGACATCATCTTGCATAGCATTATATTGTATTGCACCGTCCTGTATTGCACGGTCTTGCGTTACACTGTCTTGTATCACCTCCTATTCTAAAACGCCATCTTCTTTTCTATCGAATTTCATAGAATCTTTTGTGTAATATCGTCATGTATTTCACCTTGTTGTCTGTTGAGAGTGCAGGAGTAAAATCTCGTTTTCTGAGAAGTAAGAGTGCAATCGGAGCAAACGCATTTTAGTCCCAATGAATACTCATGTCTGGTTGTCATGTAAATAAACAGGGCTATTCCTCTACCACATGACTGCTGGTCATGGATCCAAGCGATACTGAATAGTGAATAGTGATTAGTGCGTGTGAGTGAGTGAGTGAGTGAGTGAGTGAGTGAGTGAGGGAGGGAGGGAGCAAGGATTGTAAATAAACTAATCATGTAATCATAAATCTGTGATATTGTCAGAGAAATTATGGGATTTTAAAAGGGTATTATAATAGTGATTATATCACGTGTGTTATCTTGATATCGGCCGAATGACACTAGTATCCTATTAAGTCGCCAGGATATGTCCATAATAAATAGGTCATGTACCACTGTGTCTGTGTAAATATCACCATGTGACTACGTCAGATTCTGTACAACAGGTGTCACCATGAGACAGTAGTACACATCTGATTATGTACAGCAAGTGTCACGATATGACAGACTATTGTGTAATTGTACAATATATGTTACCATGTGACAGTGGCCTACATCTAAATATGTGCACCATATGACTCCGTGTGACAGTGGAATGTGTATATGTACAGGTCGCACGATCCTGTGACAGTGGCCTACACATGCGTACCAAATGTGTCATCATGTGACAGTGGCCGGGGTCTGATTAACAGAGCGAGAACCCCGGTATGACAATGGACATAAGCTGCGTTTACACGGGCGACTTGAAACGTCCTACGTAGAACCAGTTGCCTAGAACGTTTTAAATGTGGCCGTGTAAACGCACCACTGCGGCGTTTTAGGGCTGAAACGTTCCAGCTGGAACGTTCCGCGAATACCACCTCCGGAGGTGGTCTACAGGAAACGCTTCAGCTTGTTCCCGGGCGGCGGTACTATAAAATAGTAGTGCGTGCCGGAAACAGGGGGAGCAGTAACTAATCGCTGGTGCCCGGCAGTGTTAGGGACCAATTAGACCGAGATCTATTGAATGCGATCATATTTAACAGAATTACATACTCAAATAATGAAATTTAATTAAATTAACCTTAAATTCCAAGCGATATTAACGTAGCAGCTTGATCAGCATCGAATCGCAGAGTGTAAACAAAACAAATAGCAGTGATCACCGCAACCAGCGAAAGTCCGCGCATGCGCAGAAGCCACGAAAATATGACACCGTGTAAACGCACCACGAGAACGTTTCAGGTAGAACGCTTTGTCTTGAATCGTTTTACTTTTGGCCGTGTAAACGCAGCTTAAAATGTATGCGTGTACCATAATATGGCCGTGGCCTATTGGATTGTATGTACACAAAAACAATACTATGTGACAGTGGTATACATTATGCATTAGTGTATATATACAACAAACACCACCTTGTGACAGTAGCCTATGTGTGTACACCATGTGCCACTCTATGACACTGGCCTGTGGGAGTGTATGTGCGAAAGGTACGTTCATATGAAAGTGGCTTATGTTAGTGTCTGTACAACAAACATGATCATGTGACAGTAGAGTATGTGTACACCCTGTGCCACTCTGTGGCAGTAGCCTGCATTAGTGTCTGTATGACAAACAACTCTATGTAACACTGACAGTAGGCTATGCCAATCTGTGGCACTGGTCTGTGTTAGTGTCTGTACGACAAACACCTACATGTGATAGTAGCCTATCTGTGTATACCCTCTGTGCCAGTGGCCTATGGGAGTGTCTGTACACAAAGAATTACCATTTCCCACTATGTGGTCACAGTAGCCGATGTAATTGTGCATTATGTGCCTGCCACACGTCGGTGTGCCTGTCGTATGACACATTACCATGTCTCACTGTGTGGTCACAGTAGCCGATGTATTTGTGCATTATGTGCCTGCCACACGTCGGTGTGCCTGTCGTACGACACATTACCATCTCTCACTATGTGGTCACAGTAGCCGATGTATTTGTGCATTATGTGCCTGCCGCACGTCGGTGTGCCTGTCGTACGACACATTACCATGTCTCACTGTGTGGTCACAGTAGCCGATGTATTTGTGCATTATGTGCCTGCCACACGTCGGTGTGCCTGTCGTACGACACATTACCATCTCTCACTATGTGGTCACAGTAGCCGATGTATTTGTGCATTATGTGCCTGCCGCACGTCGGTGTGCCTGTCGTACGACACATTACCATGTCTCACTGTGTGGTCACAGTAGCCGATGTATTTGTGCATTATGTGCCTGCCACACGTCGGTGTGCCTGTCGTACGACACATTACCATCTCTCACTATGTGGTCACAGTAGCCGATGTATTTGTGCATTATGTGCCTGCCGCACGTCGGTGTGCCTGTCGTACGACACATTACCATGTCTCACTGTGTGGTCACAGTAGCCGATGTAATTGTGCATTATGTGCCTGCCGCACGTCGGTGTGCCTGTCGTACGACACATTACCATCTCTCACTATGTGGTCACAGTAGCCGATGTATTTGTGCATTATGTGCCTGCCATACGTCGGTGTGCCTGTCGTACGACACATTACCATGTCTCACTGTGTGGTCACAGTAGCCGATGTAATTGTGCATTATGTGCCTGCCACACGTCGGTGTGCCTGTCGTACGACACATTACCATCTCTCACTATTTGGTCACAGTAGCCGATGTATTTGTGCATTATGTGCCTGCCATACGTCGGTGTGCCTGTCGTACGACACATTACCATGTCTCACTGTGTGGTCACAGTAGCCTACATTGCCCATTTAAAACAACCTATCCTGCCTGTCTGCCGATTCCAAGCACCAGCCATAAGTTGCCGATTAGTCGGAGCCAGTCAGGCGTGACGGTGCAGCCTAACGACGCGTGTAATCGCTGACCGTCGAACAATGCGCGCCTCTAACCGAGCAGGTGGCTTTCAACCTAACCAAACTGTCGTGATTTGAAAGTTATATAGTCCGCTGAAAGCTTCAAATTTTCAAAACCAAAATAGATATCTAGATTATATTCTATATATCCAACGTATATATACTGGTGCAATGACAATGACAATGATTTGATTTGCTCTGACGACCCCTCGGAAGGTATGCGGCCATTTACTGACTGAGCATTTGTTGCTACATACAAGGGTGTACTAAGTCAATGTAATAGAACATGTTACTGCTGAAGCATGTGGCATGAGAGTTTGGACAAGCACGCCACAATTAATTGTGCATGGTTGCACTTCAAATATATCCCACATTAGTGATTTTAAATCAAAATTACGTCAAACTAATGTAAGGTAGGTTATGATGATCAACCTAATATATTTATCTCAGAAAATGACAAAAACACAAACCCATCGAAAAATGCAACTTTAAGAGAGGAGGAGGGCGGAGTAAGGCGCAGTGTTGGCCGCCTCGGCTTCAGTCGGCACCGGTGTCATGCAGACGGACGCCTCGGTTAGGCAGCCCGAGCATATCAGTTTGGTTAAAGGCCAGCATCGACATCTGTTTGAATGTGATGTTGTTATGATTGTTATCTGTGTGGCTGGAGAAGACTGCATAAATAAATGCTGAGGGTAGGGCCACTGTAGTCAAGTTATGACTATTATTGTCATTCGGCCCTTATGCCATTTTTCAGCTGTTTAGCGCTATTCGTATTCGATCTATATGCAATATTATAATTAATAGTTATAAAAGTTCGGGTTTTTTGTTAAAATATGGCGAATGTTGATGTCTACGATACAATGTCAAATCATGTGAGTAGTTCTTTAATGGGGGCGGGGGGGCTGGATGGAATATTAGTGACACTGTACTGTGGTAACAGCTAAGTGAAATGTTAGTAATGCAGCGATGTGCTAATCACTAAATGGAATATTCGTGACAGAGTTATGTTGTGAGAGGTAACTGGAATATTAGTGACACAGTTCTGTTGTGAGAGCTAACTGGAATATTAGTAACACAGTGCTGTAGCAACCGCTCAATGAGATATTAGTGACACTGTACTATGCTAATCACTAAATGGAATATTAGTGGCACATGTTTGTGGTATTAGCAAACTGCAATATTAATTCCTCGTTGAAATTACTAATAACATTTCCTTCATCAATAAAAGTATGGTTTTATATAGTCGTGTTTTTTTTAATTTGGTAATTTTTAAGTGACTAGTATCTTAGCCATCATAACGCAGTGACAGTAGCTAGTTCATTGTTCCCAGGTGTCAACAAGTCACGAGACCCATTTACAATTGATCAAGTTGTTGTTTGTTTCTGTTCTGAACCTCGAGTTCATAACCTGATGAAACCATCAGATCTTTTAACCCAAGGCTTGGCTGCATTTGATCGTTTATATCCAACTTAGGTTCTGGTGCACTTATTAAATATTGATTGCTACATAGAGGAAATATTTAGTCAATTCAATTGAATTACCAGTTGGTCGTAATGCTAGCATTGCGTTTGGGGGGGGGGGGGGGGGGGGGGGGGGGGGGGGGGGGGGGGGGGGGGGGGGGGGGGGGGGGGGGGGGGGGGGGGGGGGGGGGGTGGGGGGGGGGGGGGGGGGGGGGGGGTGTGTGCGGTGGTTGGTGGGGGTGAATATTTATCAATTCATTGAATTAAACCAGTTGGTCGTAATGCTTGCATTGCGTTTGATTCGTGGCGGGGAAGGAGCGCCCCCCCCCTCTCTCCTCTCCCCCCCCTGCCTAGACCGTTGGACTATTACATAACCCCCCCCCCTCTCTCGGCCCTTATAACCGGCCGCCCTAGCTGCTCCTAGCCACTCGCCTTCATCACCCTCCAGGCCCGGACCTATTTTCTCCACCCACCCACCCTACTTTCAACCCTTCCTTCTCCTTAGGTGGAGGGCTCCTCGGGCCACCTTCCTCCCCTCCTGGTTCATGCCCCCGATAGACATTGGCCTCGGGCATGGCCCTCTGGACATTGACTCTCTACCTCATTAGACACTACTTTGACATTTATCCTTGATGCAGTTATCCATTGACCATGTACCCGTATTGCTACTGCCTTTGAATAAATGTCTTTATTCCAACTCCCTCGTCTCTCCTTCCTTGCCACGTATCACAGCTCATATATCCTGAAGTTAACGTTAAAGTTGCATAGTCCGATGGTTTTAAGTTTCGGCTATTTTTCGGATATAAATATGTTACATTGATCATTATAATCTACTTTACTTTAGATTTAAGTAACTTTTATTTTGAATGGCTAACTTTTGAGATATTTGAAGTGCAAACATTTCAAAAAAATGTTAGTAAGCACGCCAAAACTCTCACACCATAGGCTACTGCAGTACCAGATTCTATTAAATTGACTCAGTATTCCCTTCTATGTAGAAAAAAATGCCTAAGAAGTTCACCAGTATCTAAGTTAGATATGTAGAATCAAATGTAGACAATTATTTTGGTTTTGAAATTGTTATGTTTCATCGGACTTTGCAGCTTTAACAGTTTGTTCACACATGTACTTTGCATTCAGAAATCCCAATAGTGGCTAAAGCGCATACACAAGAATTATATTCGCCCACCTAAACTGCCAGAGCATATCCAATAAAATAGACATAATAAAAATGCATCTTAAAAGAGACAATCTAGATGTACTAACATTATCAGAGACATGGTTCACTGACAAACACCAAAACAACACCCTCAATATAGATGGATATAGGCTTGTACGTAATAACAGACAACCCATTAATGCAATGAACCAAACAAAGAAGGGTGGAGGTGTTGCCCTTTACTGCAAAGCCCCCAAAAACCTAGACACTGAAAGGCTAAAACCAAGAAATCTCTCAAATGAGCACATAGAACTATTATGGTGCCTAATAAAAAACGAAAAACAAGGAAATGTAGCCATAGTGAGCCTCTATAGGCCACCGTCAGGTGAAATTGAAGTACTCCTTGAAGAACTAGAAAAGAGCATAAACACTGTAAAAAAAATCAACAAATGCAGAAATCTTTGTGCTAGGGGACTTCAATATGAATTACAGCAGCAATGAAAAAAATAAACTAATGCTGCAAACCACCATCAAAATCTTAGCCTGCAGCAGCTCATCACTGAAAGCACAAGGCTAAGCAATAATAGCTCAACAATAGACCTAATACTAACCAACTCAAACCATGCCACCAAATGGGCCACTAGAAGCTGGGGTATAAGCGACCACAAACTAGTATATGTAACCAGGAAAAATCTCAAGGGAAGCACAAATCACTATGAATACAAAATGGGCAGGTCCCTAAAAAACTACTCAGAAGATACATTAAAAAATCACCTGCACCAAAACATAAACAACATCACACAAAACAGAGATGATGTTGATATCTATTGGGACAACATCATCACAGAAATAAGAAAATCAACTGATGAGATGTGCCCCATAAAGAAAAGAAAAATACAAAAAACCAAGACCCTTGGGTAGACAAAGACCTGCTAACACTCATCACAACCAAAAGTAAACTGGGTGATAAAGCAAATCGCACAGAAACAATAGAAGACAAACTGGCCTACCATATCGCCAGAAACAAGTCTCTCAAAGCTGTGAGAACAGCAAAAAAGAAATACATAATAAAGCAGGACAAACACTGGGGAAGCGACACAAACAAATTCTGGGAAAATGTAAACCTATTATTCCAAAAAAAATAACAAAGAAGAGCATACAAACTTCCAAGATAATGAAGGGGCAATGCTCACAGACGAAGATGCAGCAAACAAACTGAACAGACACTTTGCCACAATAGGGCAAAAGCTGTCAGAAATTCTTTTTAAAAGATGGGAAAACAGATCAGGAACTGTGCAGAACGAAATCCCCACCTGCAAAACAGATATGATAGAAGTAAAAAAATTAATAAATGACATAAATACGAATAAGCCAAGTGGAATGGATGAAATACCAACTAAAATACTGAAAGAGGCACCCCAAGCCATCCCGGCCACTATAGTAGACCTATTCAACATCTCCTTTGAGCATGGGCATTTTATCTCAGCCTGGAAAATGGCAACCATCACCCCCATTCACAAAAGTGGAGACAAACAAAATATGGGACACTACAGGCCAACATCAATTCTTCAAACCCCAGGCAAGCTCGTTGAAAAAGTGTTACATAGACACATAAATGAACTCCTGAAAAAAAACGATATACTAAACGAAAGACAAGGGGGCTTCAGGAAACTGCACTCCACATCAAAAACAATAGCTAACCTAACAAATGCCATACTGGCATCAATGAACCAAAAACAATTAGTTGGAGCAGCCTTCATTGACTTCAGCAAAGCATTTGATACAGTACACCATAAAATACTACTGGAAAAACTAAAAACCATGGGCATAAAATCCAACACTATGGATTGGATCAAATGCTACCTGAGCACAGGCAACAGAAAACAAAAATAAACAATACACTATCAGACAACCAACCTGTCATATGTGGTGTACTCCAAGGATCAGTGTTAGGGCCACTACTCTTTATAATCTATATAAACGATCTGGAAAAATGGTTGCAAACTGAATGCCTCCAACTATATGCAGATGACACAGTCATATACGCAAATGTCACCACAGAAGAGGAGGTAATAACTAAACTAAATAAACTCCTACTAAAACTAGATGAGTGGTGTGAGTCCAACAAAATAACAATCAACCCAAGCAAATCAAAAACAGTACTCTTCTCGCATAAACAAATGCCAGAAAGAAAACTACACTGTAAGTTAGGAAACCAAACATTAGAAAATGTAGACCATTACAAATACCTAGGCCTTGAGTTGGACAGCCAACTAAACTACAACCTATGTATAAACAAAATTATCCAGAAAGTAAACGATAAACTGTGGCTATTTGCAAAGCTAAGAGACCACATGACACAAGAAATGTCAATAAAAATCTTCAAGGGCATGGTGCTCCCCTATTTTGACTATGGAGATGTAAACTACATGGGTGCGAGAAAATAACTACTAAAAAAACTGCAAATACTGCAGAACAGAGCCCTAAAAATCTGTCTAAGAGTAGACAAGCTGCACCCCACCTATGACATACACAAAAGAACCAAAGTGGAATTACTAGAAAATAGGAGAATAATTCACTTGAAAACATTAGCATATAGCTATAGTCAAAACAATAAACTCCTAACAAAACCAGAAAGGGCTACTAGAGCAAATAATGTGCCACTACTAAGGCAGACCAGAAGTCAAATAAAAGCTCATGAGAGAAACACACTGGAAATGGCTGCCAAGGTGTGGAATGCCCAAACGGTAAAGGAACGACAAATTCCTGACCTAAAAACTTACACAAAATATCTGTGCAAAATAAGGCTAGGAAACCCCCACTAAGCTGCACTGCAAAGGGGCATGTGATATGTCATGGCCCACCAGCAGGACGCCCAATGGCTACTTTTCAAAAGTAGCCAGATAACACACCACACAGCTACGTACAAGCCTATGATATGTAAATAGGAGTAGGCTAGTCTAGTGATAAGAGTAGAACAAAATAAAATACATATATGCCAAGAAAATCCAAAAAAACTAACATAGGCTACTAACCATACCAACCAACTATCTATCTGCTACTGAAATGCAGGCAATCAAATAACTTATCAGCAGCTACTGTGTGGTAAGATAACACCAACACTACAACTGGCCAGCATTGAAAACAAGCCTGGGTACCCGGGCTTATATGCTATGGACAGTATAAATACAGCCTCAATAAAAAAGAAATTAAAAAATGTAAATACCTGAGCTCCACCAATACGCAGTGGCTGCAGGGATTGCACCACACACCGACACAGCTCTACTGCGCCAGGTGGCAGCACACTAGCCACCAGGCAGTGCCCTCATTGGGTTGCACATTGGTCGTAATGCGAAGCATTTCGTTTGATGCGAGGGGAGGGAGAGCGACTCACCCGGCCCTGAGCGACTCACACCCCCCCCCTCCTGCCACTGCTCACCTCCCCCCCCCCCCTGAGCGACTCACCCCCCCCTCCTGCCACTGCTCACCTCCCCCCGCCCCTGAGCGACTCACCCCCGCCACTGCTCACCTCCCCCCGGCCCTGAGCGACTCACCCCCCTCCTGCCTCTGCTCACTTCCCCCCTTATAAGGCCGCCCGCCGGCCTCCCTCAGGCACTCAGCCTCCAGCCCCCTTCCAGCTCTCTGCCCTTTTTCTTCTATCTTTGGCTCTCCTGCCCGGCTCTACTCCTCCTCGGATCGCTGCTCCTCTGCCGATATTCATCATGCCCGGGCGCGGAAAGGGAAAGAGCCGGAAAACCTCCAAGATCTCCGGCATGGCTACGCCGGGGCCCTCCTCGGGCTCCCCGGGGGGATCCCTCCCCTCCACGGCCCCCACCTCGCCCGCAGCACCCTCGGGCCACGCCAGCAGCGAGATCGCCCTCCTCATCCAGGCCATCACCCGCCTCACCAGCCGCGTCCAGGCCGTTGAGACGGGGATCGCCCGAGGAGCCTCGGACCTGCCTGCACCCGCGCCGCGGCAGGAGCCCGCCTACAGCCTGCCGCCCGTCCCGGCATCTCGGGCGCACGCCGCAGCCGGGAGCCGGCCGCCGCCTCCACCTCACGCGACTCAGCCCGGAGGCCTGCACCCGCAGTACGAGCTGTACAGCCGCGTCCACGCCAGCTCGACACCGTCGGTCGCCTACCGTCAGGATCCCGCGGAGCACACCCCAACATCCGCGGCCGACGCAGTCCGGGACATCCTCGCATCCGCCGAGGCGCAACACACCGTACGCCGCCGAGGTATTCCCGCTGACTACGTCTTCCCCTGCGACCTCGTGGAAAGGGGGCCGGGGCGCAAGGCGGTAAAACTCGGGGAGGCGACCAGGGACGAGTATAGCCTCGCCCTCCTCACCTTGGTTAACCATCCCTCCTTCCCGGCCCACTCCCTCCAGGGCCTACACCACCACCACCTCACCGTCATGAGGGACATCCTCATCCACCCCTGGCCGACCGTCCGCCAGTACTCAGAGACCATATTTTCCTGGATCGCGGACGGAAGGCTCCCCCAGGGCTGGCATGACCCTGTCGCCCTCAACGCGGTCAGGCTCGACTCCCTCACCACGCCTACCACCCCGGCAACACCAGCTCCCCGAGGCGACGAGGGGGCCCGAGGCGCACACCTCCCCCGGCAGCAGGTCGACACCCGCACCGCCTACGATAGGCACGCTCACGGGGCCCCCTGCACCGCTTGGAACCGCGATCCCACCTCGTGCGATCGGGCACCCCTCGGAGAGGCTCACGGCGAGGTGGGAAACAGGCACCGGCACGTCTGTGCGTATTGCGCCAACGTCCGGCGCATACTAACATTGCACAGCGAGGCCGCATGCCGCACCAAGCAAGCCCGTGAGCGCCAGACCCCCGCCACCTCGGCGGATTTTTGATCCGCCGGCCTCCCCCCGGCTGGCCCGGGGGGCATAGCCCGGCGCCTCACCCCGACCATTCCCGACAGCTCCGCAACGCCCACCGACGGTCCCCCAGCAACACCGATCGAAACGCCGCCCAGACGAAGCCGAGGATCACCACCTCGCACCTCACACCTCAGACGACTCAGCCCAGCCTCACGGGAGACCCCCCCCCAGACAGCCCAGCCACCGACCTACACGGCACCGACCTTCACGACACCGCCTTCATGAAGCCGCCCGACCCGACCCCCATTCCCACCCAGCCCAGCCCTGAGGAGTTCGCTGCCCCCCTGCTCGACCCTCACCGGACCTCCTCCCCCAGCCCTCAGGAGCGGGCCTACCCTTTTCTTTTGGCCGCCCGCTCCCCCTCCACCTAGACCCCGGACCCTCCTCTCATCCAGGCCTGCCTCTCCGGGCCCCGCCTCGGGCGCCCCGCGCCCCCGCCTCGGGCGTGCCTCGAGCCCTCTCCTTACTCTTTGGCGGAGGGCTCCTCGGCCCCCCCTCTACCAACTCTGACACTGCTCCTTATGAGCCCCTCACTATTTATCCTCTGCTCCTCATGAGCCCCTGACTCTTTGCTCCTCGCGAGCCCCCTGCTCCTCATGAGCCCCCTGTATTGCTCTGTGCCTCCTCAGCCTGTTTACCTCCTCAGTTACCCTGTTTGTACCTTACTTTGTCATTTATTGTTATTCTCACTGTTTCTCTGTATGTTGCCCGAGGCGTCACAATAAACGCCTCAGTTTTCCCACCTCCGCCTCTGTTCTTCCTTCTCGCGCATCACTCTGTGTGGCTAGCCCCCCACCCCCACCCCCACCCCCACCCCCCTCCCAACAAAGGTGACGTAGGGCCGAGCTAGTGAGGGGGCGGGTCACTTGAATGTGGACGTTGCAGTGGGCAGATCCTACAATAAACAGTTGAAGTGTACGTGATCCTTGTAGTTCATCCGGTGTGTATGCGTGAGAACAAGAGTCTGGGGCGGCCGGACACCTATCACATTACCTTACAGCATATTTTTAAAAGGTGCCGTACAAAAAAATAGGTACATGAATGATTTGGAAACCAAGCCATTAGCTTTAACATTGGTGTCGCAATAGAAAGCATTTCGCTTTCATGTATATAGCACAGAGTCCATCTATTCTGGTGGGAATGTTGTGTCAACCATAAGACACAATCTGGTAAATAAAAGAGGGAGTCAGTCTTCCTGCCCATATATTTCTGTTCGATAACTATATCTAGGTAAGCTAAAAGCAGTTGGGTTGTAGGCCCCTACCGCTTCCTATAATTTGTTGCTATGTTTTGCGAATTAGATTTCACTGACAGTTTATAAAAGTCTAACCATTTCAAATTGCATCAGAAATGTTTTTTGTTGTCATTTCACATGGATCTGAATATTTTGGAATTTCGTGTAAATTTCCATATAAGAATGTGCATGTGATTGACAAGACTGCCAGAATAAATACCACTAGGTTTTCAGTGTGAATATGGCCGTGGATATGGATGGCCTTTGCTGCTGATCCGGTCTTATGGCCCTGTCACATTATGACGCTTCTTGCTGGCGTGCCGCCAACGCGCAAAATAAGTTGTACGCATCGAGACACATCCAACATTTTGGCGGTGTGGGAAAAAGTTTTACATCAGCGCAGCGTGTTAGTAGCATGTGGCCAACGTGTGTCGACACGTGGCGAAACAAAAAAAAAAAAGGTTCTCGCAACGTGTGCCAACGAGCCTCTGGCGCGTGCGGAGTGTGCATAGCGCTCGCTTAACGTTATTCCAGCAGTCGGCTAGTGACCGGCGAACGTGTTACACGACATACGAGAGCGCATGACCTACTTCCCTCCCGTGTCTATCGGCGCGTCTCGGCGTTGCGCAGCGTGTTATCAGCATCCTCTTGGTGTGCTCTGAGCGCGCCGGATGTTGGCGTAACGCGTGACTAACATCCATCACCTCCCAAGAGCTGAGCTGTTCTGGTCAAACATGGAAATCCCTACCTTTATATACTCAAACCCACAATCAGCTGACGAAATGTTCGCTAAACGTTCACTAAACGTTCACAAAACGTTCGCAGAATGCCCACCAATGTTAAGCGAGCGCCAGATGTGCGGCCAACATGTCCAACACATTGAGAAATGCTGGAGAAACGTCAAGAGCGCATCGGCTATACGTTATGCAAACGTCGATCGAACGTTAGCGACGAGCTGAGGGAACGCTCAGTCGTTCGAAAAAATATCAACGTCATTCGACGTTAAGCAACATCCGAGCAACATTCATCCAAAGCGCTTCTAACATGTCTCGACGTCCTCCTAACGTCCCCATAATGTCCGCACCCACATGTTGTTAGCACACGTTGCCACGCGTCGAAAGTTTTGTGCAAGCACAAAACTTTTGATGCACCACGACGCGTGCTGCCGATCCTCGCTGACCGTCGCCGTTCATCAATGTCTACCAATGCGCGCCAACGCGCGCAAACGTAATGCTTCCTGATGTGTGCCGACGTTCCGCCCGAAAATCACATACGTCGACGCGCATTGGAGAGAAGCGTCGTAATGTGACAGGGCT
This sequence comes from Branchipolynoe longqiensis, assembly GCA_030323885.1. Taxonomy (NCBI): domain Eukaryota; kingdom Metazoa; phylum Annelida; class Polychaeta; order Phyllodocida; family Polynoidae; genus Branchipolynoe; species Branchipolynoe longqiensis. Next base: position 51,577,006 of record CM059193.1, on the reverse strand, counting down.
ATTAAACCATCAGCAAAAACAAGCAATCGGGTAAGCCACATAAGGATCGAGCTGACCCCAACCTAATGTGTATGGCACCACCTAATGTGTATGGTACGTACTAGTATATAGAATAGAATGTGTTGTCAGCCTTCAGCCACCACCTAGCCTCATTGGAGTGAAAAGGGAGTTGAGTGCCTAAGCCTGTTGGTACATAGCCTCTCTCCATCCAAGACTAATACACTGCCTCCCAGCGACACCACATGCAAACTGGAGACCTTGTGGCTCCAGGATCAGCTGTAAGGGATATATATAGTGGTACCAGCCTCATAAAAAGAACTGGCAGAGAGTGTGTGCCTATTTTTTTTTCACAAGTGTTTCAACCGTTTTATATCCACTCTGGAATATTACACATGGTTTGGGAGAGTATTTCTGTCAGTCCTAACCGTTAACCTATCTAGGCTCCGTATGCAATACACTTATCCACACCTACGTGTATTTTTGATGATGGCATTTCGCCGGCAGGGATGTGTCTAACTTAGTATACTTGTTCCCCCATGGATTATAAGCTTCAGAGTTACAATTACAACTATCCAAGTAGTGCAATTCTATTAGTAGGGAGCCTATTACTTAGATATAATACCCCGTTTAAATGAACGCGAACACTCAGGGGGAGTGAAGAGGAGTTTTTATTAAAGTCCGACTAAATAAAACATATTAAATGACAATTAAACATGGAAGCAATAACATGATATATAAAGTCACATAAGAATGTAATAGTGTGCGCGCGCTGCCCTCGAAATAGCTTGTTGGCGGTTAAATGTTATTAATGTCCAGGCGCACCCGCCACCTGCCGCGAGACGTTGTGCGCTGGCCCGCTGCATGGCGGGCGGCGCGCCCTCCCCCTGCGCGCCCAGCGTCCCAAAGTCTCAGCGGGTGGTAGTGGTGCGCATGTTGAGGCTGCGGGGGAGCGTGCCTCACACACGGGGCAAAGCGGCGGCTAAGGCGCTGCTGGCGCGCCCGATGGCCGTGGTGTCGGCGATGATATAAGCCATGTAGGCGTTCGAGGCCCAGCCGCCCAGCTCATGGATGCGCGCTTACAACACTCCCGCGTTGAAGACGGTGCAACAGCCTCCCGCCGGAAGCTGTGGGTGCCGTAGTCTACGGGCGCATAGCCCGCGCACTGGAGGGCGCCCTGGATGATGGCACAGAATATGGCCCGGGTGAGGGCGCCGCCTCCCCCCCCCCCGGCCCCCCGGGCACAGGAGGGGACCCTGTGGGGGGGGGGGGGGGGGGGGGGCTCCGAGGGACAGAAGGCAGGCATTGTAGAGGGCCTGCGTCGGGCAGAGGGGGGACACGGCCAAGCGCGGTAATTTATTGATGTAGGTGAGAATCTTGCCAGAAAGTTTGACCAGGCTGTAAATAGTCAGGACACCTACACTGTCACCACCAATGATCAGACGTATGATTTGACTGAGATAAGACAGGAGCAAATCCTCAGAAAGGTCAATGCTGCATCAGCATATAAGTCATCTGGCATTAAAGACATCAGCTGAGCCCGAATGAAGGTTTCAATTACTGCACTTATAAATGAATTCACACACCTGTATAACATAGTGGTCAACACTGGTATTTTTCCGGAAAGCTGGAAACTAGCTACAGTTTCACCCATCCCAAAGACCAATAACCTAAGATACTGTAGTGAGCTGTGCCCAATATCTATTCTCCCTCTTCCTGGCAAAATCATAGAACTAATAATACATGATGAGATAAAAACATTGTTAGAGTCTTCCAATTACCTAACCACCCAAAAAAAATGGATTTAGAAAAGACAGATCAACAACTAGGGCATTGGCCTCTCTCATGGATGAGTTATTGACCAACATGGACAAAGGTGAACTTACAATTGTAGTATACCTCGACTTCAAAATGGTTTTCGATACAATTGACCATAGAATACTATTGCAGAAAATCCAGAAAGCAGGACTGGGGAAGAAAACCTGTACATTCATGGCCATCTACTTAACTAATAGGAAACAATGCACAAAACTTAATGACACTAAGTCAACCATCAGGACTATTAAAACTGGAGTTTCGCAGGGTTCAACCCTGGGCCCCCTTCTGTTTCTAATCTTTTTAAATGATTTACCCCAAGTATCAGAGGATGCAACATTCACATTATTTGCAGACGATGCAGCACTCACAGTACACAATAAAGATTTCCAAATAGCAACCGATCAGGTTCGAACAGTGCTGACCAGGGTTAACCTGTGGTGTAGTGAAAACAAACTATCCCTTAACACCAATAAAACTGAGTTTGTCATTTATGGCACCAAAGCAAGGAAGGCAAGAGCACAACCCATTCTACCTTAAATGGGAATCAACAGCTGGCTAGACTAACTAACTCAATCATTGGCACTAAAAATGACTACAATCAGGAAGATGTGGAGCCTCATAATCAAAAACACTGCTCTACTGCTATAAAAATCAACAGTTCCACCAATACACTATAATAATATAATTTATGGATTGCTCACAAAGCAGCAACTGACTAAGCTACAAAGGATCCAAAACCGGGCGTTAAGAACAATTTATTGGGGCAAAACACTAAGTGTACAGGAAATGTATGACAAAGCAAACCTAGATTACCTAATGGTTAGAAGAGATTCACATCTCCTATCACTTATGTACAGAAGAGCCAGAGATACCCAATATATAGACAACACAAAAAGGAATACTAGATGGGCTGATTCCACTCTACTCAAAGTCCCCAAGCCTTCCACAAACAAACTAATTAAAGCACCAATTTACAAAGGCAGCATGATGTGGAACAACCTACCAACCAGAACCAGGGCAGCATCCTCTTACCTAGAATTTAAAAACTCACTAAGAGTACATCAGATTGGGCAGGCCCTTATGCAGTTGCAGTAAAGTATGTTCCATAGCGTCACCATACCGTAAGTGGCAGACCACCGAACCCTCAGCCTCGGTTTCTCCCCCCCACCCCTCACTTTTTTAATTTGTTGCTGTTCCTCTGTTATCTCCAGTCAACCATAGGCTATACGATGACAGAGACAGTCCAGGTAAAAATGTAAAATTTAAGACCTAAATGCACTGGGATTGGTCCCACTGCTTCACTGGTCACAGCTGGTCCAGTGTATTATTAACAACCCCACCCCAACAACATAATTCATAAACTCACATAACTAACTACATTAGAGTTACACTAGAATTTTCCTAACAAACCAACATTTATATACCACTTGCCTAACTGCAACTGAACATTGAAACTTACTACAAGTTTACCAACTGAATACAGAAGATAACTTCTGCTTACATTCTAAATACTATGTAAATACTCACATTAATCTGACTAATATTGATCTAGTTATATGAGACTACTGTACCATATTGTTATGGAACTTTTGGGTTTCAGAATTTCATTGTGTTACATGGTGCAAATTGTGCATTCAACAGGTATTGTCACCTTATTCTATATACCTTTTGTGTAAATAACCCTGAATTGAAAAATGGCTGGAAGACCAGTGCTTCAGCACTGAAAAAAGACTTATTCAGCAGAATAAACATATTTACAAAAACAAAAAAAACAAAAATGGTATGACGCGCGCCAGGCCGCGGTATTGGTTAGTTTTAGACCAGTGGATGGTTAGGTTGACGCCCAACTGCGTGAAGCGGGCATCCATGCACCGCCCAAATGCCGTGAGGGGTCAAACTCCCCCGGGTAATGGGCATCATATTGGAGTGCCCGAGGAGTCCGAAGAACATGGCGAGGGCCGCGGCCCAGGCTGCCTTGTGGGCGGGGATGCGCACGTCGATGCTGCGCAGTATCGCGTGCAGCATCGTGACAGTCATGGGGGCCTTCTGGTTGGTGGTGTCGCCGCACTCGCGGCGGATGGCCCGGAGGGTGATGCTGAGTTGGTAATTGCCCTCCAGCGGGTTACGTAGGTTCCACTCCAGGCGAAGTATCCGTATGATGTTGAGATATTGCTGTATCGAAGAATAGCACATGCGGCGCAGCAGGTGCACCACGTATTGGCAGAGCAGGGTGGTGGATGCTGGAACAGGAGCGAGGCCAGGGTGCCGTAAAATCTGATGTATGCATTCCAGTACGTGGCATACGCCCTGACGGTGTTGGGGGCGTGGGCGCCACGCTGGTACCGCGCCACCTCCTGGTTGAGGGCTGCGTTGGCCGTATTGTCCATGTTATTGTGGTGTGCGCTGCGTGCTGACTGAGGCGGGCGGCCTGGTGGGGTGTTGGGTGTGGGGTGTGGCGGCTATATGTGATGGTGTGTGCCAGCGTAGCATGGAGGCACTCTGGCCCACCACGCAACATGAGCCGGCTCCCTGCGTCGGCCATGACATTGCATACGCCTGGGTAGTACACCGTGCACAGCTTAAAATTGTAGGCCATGGAGGTGTGGAAAATTTGCCGCAGGTAGGACATGACGAAGGGGTCCTTCACGGTGCGCGGTTAATGATCGCGGTGGCGGCATGGTTGTCGGTGTGGACGTACACCTGGTTGTTCCGCCAGGTGTGCGCCCAGAGGTGTGCCGCCGGCACCAGGCTTAAAACTTCTTTATAGTTTATGGACAGGCGCGTGGTACCTGGCCAGTCGCTGAACGTCAGTGAGAACCACGCACCGTCGAGGATGGGCGCGTCGAGGATGGCCGTGCGCCTATTGTGGTCGCCGGCAAAGAGGATCCACCAGCGGAAGTCGTCGTGCACCGCGGTAGTGGCGCGGGCGCGGTGGGCCTGACGGCTGAGGGCGCCCATCACGTCCAGGAGGCGGCGGAGGTGTGTGCGCCCACCGTATATCACTTGGGCGGCCCAGTTGAGTATGCCGCATATGGACTGCAGCCCTCGCTTGGTGAGACTGTGGTGTGCCGCCGCTGTCTCGGCCTCCTGTATCAGGGTCTGGAGCTTCCCGGGTGGGAGGGCGAGAGTGAAGCTGACAGTGTTAATTTCTACACCCAGGAAGGTGATGTTGGCTGGGCCCCACCAACTTCCCGTAGTTGACGGTGAAAATCAGCTCGCGCAGGAGTGCCATTAATTCAACCATCACGCGGCGGCACTCGTCACGGCAGGGGTGTATGACGAAGAAATCGTTGATGGCGCCTCCCCGGGGCACGAGGCGTCATGTATTAGCCTAATACCGCCCGCCTCCTTGGGGATGGCTCCCAGGGTGCTGGTGATGTGTGCAGGGCTGTTGCGCTTGATGTATCGGCCGTTCTCGAGCTACGCCCGTATCTGCATGGCTTTCCACCGCCGGCCGGAGGCAGGGCGCGTGGCTGAGGGGTGGTTGGGCTGGTGCGACGGCGTATCGGATACGGGCGAGCTGGTGATACGGAAACCGTCGCGCACTCCAGCGATGATTTCCCTGCACGCTGGGGTGTCTGGGGGGGGGGGGGGGGGAGCAGCCTCTCCCAAGAGGTATGAGGGCTCCCCCCGACTTCCCCTATTCCCTCTTCACGTGCTCGTATTTGCATGGGGAGTACGTGCACTTCCCTATGTTTGCGAACAGCCAGCATATCACATTCTCCTTCGCGGCGGCGAGGGCAGAGTCGGTCGAACGCCGCCTCCGCTTCGAGTATAGCGTGGCGTTCCTGTCGCGCCTTCTTAGCGTTGTGCTGCCAGTCGGCCGCCGGGTGATCGACTTGCGCGGGGGTGGGCTGGCTGTCCTCCCCCCGCCCGGGGCTGGTGCTGCCTTGAAAGGTCTGGTTCCCCAGGGTGGTGAGCGCGACCCATAGGAAGTAATGGACAATGACGGGAAGGAATATACACTTTTCCGATGTTAGTGGCTCCAACCAAACATCTCTCCGTTCGGCAATGGGCGGCAAAAAACAAAAGAACAATGGCGGCATTGTTCTAATGATGTTGCACAACACTGGTAATTACCTGTAATTAAGTTAAAAATCACATTCAAGCTCTCCAACTTGAAATAAATGACTGCGAACATAAAACTATTCCAAGTATGCCGTCAAAAAACAAAACTAACCTGGTTGAATCAGTCGTAAATTAGAAAATTGCAGGAGCTACTCCTCAAACGTCCTCCCGTTGTGAGTAGATTATGCTAATTGCTGGACCCGGATGTGCTTCCTTCTCCCTGGGCTATGAGTAACCAGAGGCTTAGTACCAAGGTAAAATATGTGTATATATATATATATATATATATATAATTGTGTGTGTGTGTATGTATATATAGGCCTACGGTATGTAGGCTTACTGTGGACAAGTCAAAATTCAGACGGACAAGTGAAAATCACACCAGATTTAATTGTCCTGTGGACAAGTGAAAATTGTTCCTTATTGCTGTCACTATATATATATATATATATATATATATATATATATATATATATGGTGAATCTGTAGGTAGAATAGGGGTGGCTGACTTCACCGCACACACTAGCACACGTTTGGCCCCTCCCAACACGGTTTTTGCTTGATGGGCTTTGTAGTCAATGGGTTCCTCGCCCATCATGGTTGCGCAGTCCTCAGGCAGAGTTCCCGACTTAATGTTCTGGCTTCAGTCGTGACACTCGTCCCTGATATGAGAGCAGCTCACACATCTTGAATACTCATGACTAAACGAGCACGACTTTGAGTCACAAGTGCACCCAGAGACTTTGTTATGCAAGAAGCCTGGCTTCTTGCCGTGACGGGAGTATAGCCTACCAGACCCCCCCCCCCCACCCCCACCCCCGTACGTGGTGTTCCTGGGACAGTTCTTGTCAATTTCGCCTTCATGTACGGCCTCATACAGACCACAAAAGTTCTGGGACATTCAACAACAACAAAACAATTCCGTAGGCACTGAAGCGATCACGGTGCGGGTCAAGCAGGCAGTGAGTCTCACTTGCCTGGTTCAATACGGTGGCGACCCGGCTGCAGCGCCCACTGGCGGATGAAACCTGTCTCTTTTTTCATTAAGGGTGTGAGGTTTTGTCTTGTAAGATTTTATCTTGTGAGCTTAGGCCTATGTCTTGTGAGCTTTTAGCGAAATAGTGAATGGTAGACAGGAAGTGTGAACACTTATTTGTCTCTCATTTTTGCTTGAGTGCAAGTAAATATGCAACACAAGGAATAATTAGTAGCATGTGGTGAATAAGGGGTCAAATTTTCCTGGATCATCAGCCCTTGCTTTTTCTAATCTGTTCTTGAATGAATTTATTGACTCGGCATCAATAACATTTTGTGGGAGACTGTTCCATATATTTATGATCCTGTTTGAGAAACTATGTTGCCTTAACTTTGAAATGGCTCTGGGTTTTACTAGTTTGAGAGTATGGCCCGACTGCCTTCTCTCTTATTCAAGGTGAAAAATTGGTTCATATCTATTTTATCAAAACCTTTCATAATTTTAAATACTTCAGTTATGTCACTTCTTTCCCTTCTGTAGGAAAGGGTACGAAGTTTCAATTCCCTAAGCCTTTGTTCATAGGGTAAGTCCTTTATAACTGGAACTAATTTTGTTGCATGTCTCTGAACCTTTTCAATCTCCAGAATATCTTTCCGAACAATTGGGCTCCAAAATTTGTCAACAGTATTCCAAAATTGGCCTAACAAGAGACTTAAATAGAATGAGAAAATTGTTCTTGTTGAGGCGATGGAAAGTTCTTTTAATTATTCCTACTCTCTAGTTAGCATTTGAGATTATAGTCCTCATGTGTTTCTGAAAGGAGAGTTGGGAGTCGAAGTGTAAAGTCGACGGCTGGCGGTGTGAGTGGTGTGGACACGCTAATGAGAAATCAATACAGGTAATGAAGGAAAGTAGATAAAGAGTGAAAGGTAGGAGAGTGAGACTCTCTCATTTATTACTTTTATAGATTCCAGAACAAGATGGTGTTGATTGTTGTGTATCCGTGTCATGGGTAACCGTGACGTCATGTACGGGGCATGCTGGGAAAGACGTATGTAAATAAACAGTTCCATCACGCTACTCAAGGTGTTCAGACGTACATTACATGGTGTCAGATTTGTGGGAGCACTCGACGAAATGGCATTAACGGGATTGAAACCCCCGTCTGCTTTGAATGTTGAAGACAACATGGCCATGAACTGGAGATCATGGTTGCAAGCATATGAGATTTATGCGACAGCGTCGGGTGCATCGTCCAAATCTGAAAGAGTACAATGCTGCGTGTTCCTGCATGTCGCGGGTAGAGAAGCCCAGAAAATCTACAAGACGCTAAGGATAGATGCGACAGATCGAGATAAAATTGCCCTACTCATTGCTGCTTTTAATGAATATTGTGAGGGTAAGTCAAACATCACCGTCATCCGTTATCAATTCAACTCGTATAATCAGACGAGCGAAAACAGTGAAGCCTACATTCGGGAGCTTAAATCGCGAGTAGCACACTGTTGCTATGACAATATCGAAGAGTCCTTGTTGTGTGACAGGCTGGTCTGTGGTATCAAGGATAATACCCTTCGGAACAGACTGTTACAGACACCGAATTTATCTCTCGATCAATGTGTGCAAATGTGCAGGTTAAGTGAACACAAGTCTACTCAGTTGGTTCATAATGATGTTCGTTCTGATAAAAATGTGGCCAGCATCGACACTGTCAATAGCCGTCGTCAGGGTGTGACGTCTCGTCCATCGCAACCATGGGTACCACCATCTTCGAGGTTTCGGCAAACAAGGCTTACCTCGTTTCAATGTGATAAATGTGGATATAATCACCCACGAGGGAGTTGCCCAGCTCATGGGAAGACATGTGCTGGGTGTCATAAAATAGGGCATTTTCGCAAAGTATGCCGAGCTCAGTTAAATACAGCTGTGCCAGTTAACGAAGTGATGGTTGACCCAAATAACTGGAGCTGGGTCAAGCCTATGATCTGTTCGTCGGTGCAGTTTACAGAAGTGACGGGTTGAAGGATGGATTGTGGTTTACGACTGTGCGGATTCAAAATTGTGATGTATCCTTTAAGATGGATACCGGGTCAGAAGTGAACATTTTACCATTGGATGTGTACCGCAAATTGGTAAATGTCGTGCTGAGTCCTTCCAAGTGCCATTTAGTGATGTACAACGGTGATCGGGTAATGCCAGCTGGGGAGGTGCATTTGGATGTCAGAGGGAGACGACTGAAGTTTCAAGTCACAGATGTGGGCAGTGCTATCCTAGGCAAAGAAGCTTGTGTTACTTTAGACCTAGTATCTCGTGTTGATGTTATTCAAGACACTCCGGTTGTATCACAGGCACAACATCTGGTAAATAATTTTTCTGATGTATTTGAGGGTTTAGGCCTTATAAAAGTGAATGCCACAATTCATGTAGATGTATCTGTACCTCCTGTAATTGATCCTCCACGTAGGATACCTGTGGCCATTATGGCTGATGTCAAGAAAGAATTAGACCGCATGTTAAATTTAGGTGTAATTGTTAAGGAGGAGGAACCAACCCCATGGGTCAGCTCTATTACAATTGTTAGAAAACCGGGCAAGATTAGAGTGTGTTTGGACCCCACCAAGTTAAATAAGGCTATCCTACGAAGCCCATATCCTGTCCGAACGGTAGAGGAAGTCGTAGCACAAATACACGGGGCTAAATTTTTCTCTGTGCTAGACGCAAATAGTGGGTACTGGCAGGTACAGCTTGATAATAATAGTTCCAAACTTTGTACATTTAATACGGTTCCGTTACACCAGGTTACCCTTTGGTATTAAAACGGCAGGAGACATTTTCATTAAAGAAATGAATGACATGCTAAATGACATTGAGGGAGTTCATGTAATATCGGATGATATCTCTTAGTACACGGAAGAACTGTAATTGAATATAATAAGCGGTTAGAAGCGGTATTATCCCGTGCCAGAGTGATGAATCTAAAGTTAAATCCACAAAAGTGAAAAATTTGCCAGACAAGTGTCAATTATGTAGGGCACTTAATTACTGCTGATGGGTTAAAGCCGAATGAAGAGCGAGTGCAGGCAATCATAGACATGCCTGATCCTACTGACAAACCTGCTGTACAGCGATTCTTGGGGATGATAGGTTACGTCAGCAAATTCATAAATAACATGGCACAAATAACAAAACCATTATGAACAATCATACAGAAAAATATAGCCTGGCATTGGGACGAACCGCAGATAACGGCATTTAAGGCACTGAAACAGCTATTAAGAGATGCACCGATCCTCAGGTATTTTGATTGTAAAGAGCAAATAGTCTTGCAGGCCGATGCTTCCAAATATGGATTGGGGGCGACCATTTTTCAGGATGGTCGACCAGTTGCAATGGCTTCGAAAGCGTTGGATAAATGTCAGATAAGTTACGCAGTTATAGAAAAGGAGCTTCTTGCTATTTGCTTTGGTTGTAAAAAGTTTCACGAATATATATACGGTAATAATATTATTGTGCAAACAGATCATAAGCCGTTAGAATCCATTATGCTGAAACCTATCCATGAACTCTCAGCTCGCATGCAGCGTATGAGGTTGAGGTTACAGAATTATGATTTAACGGTGGTTTACACTAAGGGGTCAACACTTTATTTTGCAGATACATTGTCAAGAGCACACACGTCTAGCATAGAGCCAAATGATCTTTTCGATCACGATGTGTCGGTGGCAACCGTGGATATTGAGACGGATATGGTACAGCGAGTCATATCAGAAACCAAAGTGGACAAAACCCTGCAAGAAATAATTTGTTACGTTCTTGATGGTTGGCTCAGTAGTAACAAGATGGTATCACCAACGATTAAGCCTTTCTACACTTACAATAGGGACATCACATCATCTCACGGTTTGGTACTAAAGGGCACACAGATAGTTATTCCTAAATCGTTGCAAGCAGATGTATTGAATAAAATCCATGAGTCCCATTTAGGGATCATTAAATGTAAGCAATTGGCAAGAGATACTGTGTTCTGGCCTGGCATGGGCACTCAAATTGAGGACAAAATTGCTAGGTGCCAAATCTGTCAGGATTTTAGGAGTGCACCTCATAAAGAACCTCTCATGAATCACCCGGTAGTAGACGTACCGTTTTATAAAATATGGGTGGACTTATGTCATGTTAATGATTTTAATTATTTAGTGGTGGTTGATTATTATACCAAGTTCCCAGAGGTTATTGAGATGCAGACCACCACTAGCAAAGCTGTAATTATAGCGCTAAAGCAGATATTTGCCAGGTACGGTATACCTAAGTATGTCGTTTCTGACAATGGGCCTCAATTCAAAAGTATTGAATATACCAATTTCTCTACCGGGTATGGCTTTGCACCTATATATACGAACCCGATGCACGCCCAGAGCAATGGCCAGGTGGAGAGATATGTGCAAACTATAAAAAATATAGTAAAAAAGTCACAACAGGATGATGGGGACATGTATCTAGGCCTGTTGAACTACCGTAACACTACATTGCAAGGCATAGGGGCGTCCCCAGCTCAATTGCTGATGTCTCGCAGGTTGAGAACCCGCTTACCTATGTTAGATATTAAGTTGAAACCATGTGTACAATCTTCCAAATTGTTGTTATTGAAACATAATCAATTAAATCAGAAAGAACACTTTGATAGGAGAGCTGGAACACCGTTGAACACACTTAGGCCGGGTGATAACATTAGGTATAAAGATCACATGGGACAATGGAGGTCCGGGCAGATCGTTCATAATAATACACCTGGACCCAGGGATTATGAGATCGTTAACAGTGGCCATAAAATTGTGCGCCGGAATAGAAAGTTCATCTATAAATGTCCCCCGGACAGTTCACATCACATGCCCAATGATAGGACAGCTCGGGGTGACAACGGTGACCACAAGGGTGATATGACGCATACATATCGAACAAGTTATGGTAGACACATTCGTCCGCCGAACAGGTTGGGGTTTCTTTAAGAACTTTGCTTTGACTTACTTTTACGGTGTTGGGATGTGCACCTTTGGGGTTCACATCGGCTACATTTGGAACACTGATGTAAGCCATCAGAAAGGGGGGAAGAAGTGTTGTGTTAGATTAAGTATATATTACATTTAAGACAGGCTTTCTTTGTTAACTTGATTAATTAGGGTTGTGTGATAAGGCGTGTTACGCTCAATATTTCCATGGAAATGAGATGTTGTGTATCCGTGTCATAGGTAACCGTGACATCATGTACGGGGCATGCTGGGAAAGACGTATGTAAATAAACAGTTCCATCACGCTACTCAAGGTGTTCAGACGTACATTACAGTGATCACATGATCCAATCTTCCAATCCCTAACAAGGATTCCTCTAACCACCAATGAGGGTTCAATATCCCTGTTGCCAAGGCATGGTTAGGTCTGTCTCTGGGGCAGAGATCCAGAAATAACTCTAGAGGGGAGGGGGTATGTGAGGCAACTTCTCAAATACTATCCACCTAAGAAGTGACACTCTCTCTCTATACTATTTTACTATACACTTTCTATACTTTATGAGTAATAGTATACCAACTCCACATATCCCTCATATGCCTTTGGTTTTATTTATTACCATTTACCATTTTATAGACAAGATGCAATTTATTATAGTAGAGTCCATATATCCCTCATATGTCATAATATCGGAAAATGTTACAACGTACTCCCCCCCCCTCCACTTCTTACCACCACCCCAGCAGTGTAGAAAGAAGTGCACAGTACTACGTTGTAGTTATATCATCTTTAAATCTCTTCTATCAACCAAAATAATAAATTGAGTCTAAGTAGTCACGTTAATGGATAAGGTATATCTGACTTCGAGAGAAAAAAAATGTTGAATAAAAATAATTTTTATTTTATTTGTATAATCTTAATTGTTACTATGTTTCGAATATTATTTCATTCTTCTGATATCTCATATGATGTCTAAAGAAGCATCTGATTCATTTGGCATCATTTTTAGCTTATTCCGAGCATTTTTTAGATTTGTGACAGTTTAGAGGTTGTTTTGCAATGATTCAAAGGTACACTCCAGTCACATAGCATCGGTCTTACATTAGTGCTTAATCGGATTTGGTATCTGCTGTCATTTAGTCCCACATCGATACGCTATATCAAGGTTTTTGTTTTACCGGCTGTCAAAATAGAAGAAACCTGGGGATGTTGATGGTAGACGCATGGTTGCTCGACAGGTCTTCATAGGATTAACATTACTGAACTCAATCCAATGAGAAAACAAGGCCTAAGCGGTTTGAATTGATGACCTAGTTTTAGGAACTATTTTCTTGCAAATCAAGACCAAAATCTTTGATTTCACCAATTTTAAGTCGTTTCGTGTTGAAATAATGGCAAAAGATGAATCAATATGTCTTTTTGTACCTCCTGTACAAAGATAAAGCATCAAATATCAGTATTAACAAATAATCACGGCAATAGAAATTCATATACGACAGTGTAAACAAAGCAATGACAGTGGTTCTTTTTTAACTTCAAAATCATAATACTTATATCTATATTATTAAATAATAATAGATTTACATGCTCTTGCTCAAGTTTAACCATACTGTAGTAGTATTATAATATTGACTTGGATTTATGATGTTAAGGCGTTTCTCTGGCGAAATGGCAAATGTATATTGAATAAATGTCTTTGCTCCTGATATCGCTAACACAATCCAATGACAATCAGCATATGCGTTAGTTCTCCTTGAACTCAGCATTGTCCATCGCACTGCTGAAGTGAAATCATTGACTCAGTCACCTATGCTAAAGTTCCTCATGAACTGAGCCTTGTGTTGATATTGCTGATATCGCGAAGTCAATTTAATGTCAATGTTAAAGCTGCATACTTCTAGACGTCATCGATCCAAGCACCCGTCAGCATATGCTTTAGTTCCTCGTGAACTTAGCATTGTCCATCACACTGCTGCTATGAAATCATTGACTCAGTCACATATGCGAAAGTTCATCGTGAACCTTATCAGTCCAACACAGTGACCATCAGCATATGCTCCAGTTCCTCGTGAACTGAGCATTGTCCATTGTTATTACTGATGTGATCTCAATGTTCAAGGTCTTGTGATCCTATGATGTAGTCTTCGTAGAAGGCAAACTGATGACTTATTCTTACGCAGAAATTATCGATGTAACATATCAATTATTATGTTTCTATTCAATAACATTATTTTAGAATAATAATATTCTCCAAGTATTTTAAAGTTTTAAATCTATAACCCTATAGATTATATAACTAGAAGCTTTTGCCATATAATGATCATTAATATGTTCCTATTACATGAATAATGTCAATAATATACATCTCTAGTACCAAGATCATTATTATGTCCTCATAACACAAATAATGTCAACGATAAACATCTCAAAACCATGATCATTATTATGTCCCGATAACATAAATAATGTCAATGATCAATCATATGTCTATGTCAATGGAACAAATTAATACTGAAATAAATGATAACATTCATCAATTATGCAATGAATTTTCAATGATTTTTTGTACATGATTTTTCAAATGAATAACCTTTATGGACAACGCTATATCTAGGATAATTTCAATATGAAAGACATCTCATGACACTAATGTTAATAATGTACCTTCATGAATTTCAATGAACACATCTCCATGCAATATTGATAACATTCAACCATAGTCATGCATTATAAATGAACCATTCATCAACCTTTGACTAAGACATTTAATGACAATTATGATAACATCCTACATTATATTATTTAGTTTCAAATGAATTTCCTATGAACCATGCAACATTTAACATCTCATTTGTCAATGAATTTCAAGTGAATAAATAAGAACACATGCAATATTCAACACCTCATCTGTCAATGACTTTCAAATGAATAAATATGAACACATGCACACCCAACATTTACACAAATTTACAAATGAATAAATATTCAAGCTAACCTTATGTCCATGATATTCTCCAATATGAAAGACAATGATGTTAATAATGTATCTCATGCATTTCAATAAGTAGTTCATGACAACCTATGTCTATGATATTTCATGACAATAATGATAATATTCACATGCTCTGTTCATTCATGATCGACAAATCCAAAATTATCAGATTCTACCATCGAAATTGTACTATGTGTTTAGATCTTCCTCAGGCAAAAGAACTTAGGTGTATTCCATCCCTATGGAACAAGAATTGGATAGTGTCATGTCTTATGACAACATGAGAACATATAACATAATGAGTTTATTCCATCCCTATGGAACAAGAAATGGCTAGTGTCATGTCTTATGACAAGAAATTTATTCCATCCCTATGGAACAAGAACTGGACAGCGTCGCGTCTTATGACAAGAAATTTATTCCATCCCTATGGAACAAGAACTGGACAGCGTCGTTTCTTATGACAAGAAAGAAAATGTTGTACTACAATATGCAGTAAATTGGGTGACATTATTATAGCCCACTCCAGAAAACAACATTCCATAACGTCCTGCTGAAATGCAGTAGACTGGGTGGCATTATTACAACCAACAACAGTATCATCTCAACTCATGAGCTTAATCCATCCCTATGGACAAGAAGTGGAAAATGTCATCCTATGACAAGCTTCAACATGTAGCATATTGGGCGTCACTACTACAACCCTACTAGAGTGCCATCTCACATCAGAAGATGTGGAATGCCACTGCATTACAAGAAGAAGATAATACCCCTAGTATCATCAAGAAAAGAATCTCCCTATGTAACCATAGTTTTAAGCAGAGTTTAACAGTCCATGTGACTGTACAATCCAACAGAAGTTTTATGTGGTCTTTCCTCAAGTTAAAGAAACATATAAAAAAATATATTTAACTCTTCAGTCCTACTGATTTCAAAATAAAAAATGAACGTAAATGCATCTATCTGTTCTGTAATGGAGTTACAGAGTAATTCATGAGACAGGTGTGGTATAATTTGCATTTATTCAGGACAGTTGGACAGTTACATACTCAAGATCAGACAACAGGAACCTTGGCAATCTCAACCCTACTGCCTCGACCGCCACGATCTACTGTCCCTTTGTAGTTGAGGGGTGGGCGGCGGCTGAATCAGTCTGGTTGTAGTGGGCGGGTTTGTATCCAATCGGCGACTGATGGTTGGTCGTGTGCGAGCGGTCAGCGTGGTTTCGTATGATGCGCTTTTGAGGCGATAGGTGGCAGCAGGGTCGGGTGCTGGGGTACGATGGGGTTGCGCTAGGGCAATCCGAGCGGGGTTAGTTTGTCCGTAAATCGGCAGGTGGCGGTTCGGTGGTTGTGAAGCTTGAGAGCTCTACCACCCCACATCCCGCTGCGAATTACCCATGTTAGCCCTAACATGGACAATTCACAAAGAGACAGGTGTGGTTTAATTTGCATTTATTCAGGACAGTTGGACAGTTACCTACTCAAGATCACACAACAGGAACCTCGGCAATCTCAACCAAATAAGGTAGAGAGTGCCCGAGTGGCCACCAAGAAAGCTTTTTTAGGTACGTAACCATACATGGCATCCGATCTCCAGGCACCGAGTTCTCGGACGTCGTCGGCCGGGGTCCATGCCTTCGCGCAGGCCTGGGCTCCGCCTCTCCGGATGCCGTGCAGGGTGAAGGACTTCGGCGCAGGGTGGTGGTAGGGTCTGGAGGGCCCTGCGAATGGCGGTGGTCAGGATAGTGGCAGTCAAGGGGCGTCCATCTGGGGTGACGAACGCAAAGTCGGAGGGGCCGCCTGGGTTTGCGTCGGTGTAGCGATGCCACGCGCTGACCGGGCAGCACAGCGAGTTGGGTATGATGTGTAGTTGTATGGCGTATTGGTTGGCCCGGGATCTGGAGGCCTTGGTGGAACGTATGTGTATGCGGAGGCCGCCCACCTCGTTGGTGATGTCGCGTCGTTTGAGGGTGTGGCGGGTTGAGTGGCTGTTCGGAATGACCACGTTGCTCTGCCGCAAGAGGTTGAAGAACATCATGAGGGTGGCGGCGGTGAGGGCCAGTGCAGCAGCGCCCCCGGCCTTGAAGTACCGTACAATGGCCTCTAGCTGGGTCGTGGAGAGGGGCGGGGCTGGCGCTGGGACGTTTATCGATGTCCGGGTCACTCCCCTCTTAACCAACTGGAACGGATAGGTGTCGAAGCCCTCGGGGGCGCCGCCGAGCAACCTAGTCCAGGTCTGGGCCCCACTGAGGTAATTGAGTACGGCGCCCAGGGACCTGAGTGTCTTGTCGAGATGGGCAATGAAGGCCATGACGTCCATCTGGGTGGGCTTCTGCGGTTTGAATCCCCTCGTTCTTGCGAAGTCTGTGTACTTCTTCGACTGTAGTCGCTTGTTCCTCCAGGTTCCAGCGGAGAGTCCGGCGTCGAGTAGCTTCAGTATGTGCTTCCGGTCGTCGTTCGGGTCACCTGGGAAGAGAGAGGCAAATATACGAGCTTCCCAGGGAGAGAGATCTAGAGTGGGGGTCCGTATTGGTCTAGGCAGTGATGTACTCTGATGCGTTCGATGCCTCTTTCCATGCACATGATGCGGGCCCGTGTGTTGGCTATGGGGTCATTGTGGCGCCTGCTGAGTGCATCAGCGAGCACCAGTTCCTTCCCCGGCTTGTGGACCACCTTGACTAGGCAGCTGCGGGTGGCGGCGATCCTCCAGACCTTGCGGGCGCAGGCGCAGAGCATGGGGTCGCGACCGGCGCCCGAGGATAGTACTGCCTGCGAGGCCTGCTTGTCGGTGTTGACCATCACAGTGTAGGTGTGGGGATTGAAGAGGGCAAGATTGTTGAGGGCGACAACCAGGTTTATCACTTCTAGCTGGGTGATGTTGTAGGCGCGATCGGTTATGGCGGGGGGGGTACTCCTCCGAGAAGAAACCTTTGGGGGAGTAGGCCCCGCCCCCTTTTAGTGTGGAGTCGCACTAGATCGTCTATTCCTCGGCTGGGTCGGGGTGAAGGAGGACGATGCCATTTGTGGTTTCGGCGTACCTCAGGAACCACGCACTGTCCATTGCGAGCTCCCGAGGCACAGTGTGCTTGCCCGTCGGAGGGGCATGAGGGCTGTAAGTATCCTACTCATGAAGCGGCGGGCTGGCTGGACACAGTGTGCTACGTGTTGGAGCCTGCCCACTAGTCTCTGTAGGTCTCGACGGGAGGCGCTTCGCCCAGTCGACCATAGTCTGCACTCCGCGAGGATGTCCGAGAGTTTGATGTCTGGTATTCGGAGGGTCATTTCACTTGCTGAGATGAGGTATCCTAGCCATTCAAGGCTCTTGGTTGGTGGCACGCACTTGGCCGGGGAGAGGGCGACTCCGAGTTCGCCGGCGAGGTTGATAATGTCCTCGTATGCGTCCCCTGCTTTCACGACAGAAGGGGCCACCCCAACGAAATCATCGAGGTAGCAGAGTGCGTGGTGGCCCCGCTGACTCAGGAGGTAGACCATGGCGTTGGTTGTTCGGGCGCATGCTAAGGAGGAAGTACGGCATCCGAACGGCGGGGCGACATCGAAGTAGGTTAGTCCATGTAAATTTATCCCGTATAGTGGGACAGAAAGTGGGCAAGCACGGAGTTGATGGTACGCCCTTGCCAGATCTGCTGAGCATAGGTAGCAGGTGTCACCCAGACGGGTCACCTCGTCGGCGAGGTCTTGTATGCCTGGCAGGGTGTAGGTCGCAGACCGTCCTAGGTACTGGCCCTTCCTGATGCCAGTGTTAACACTCGCGCCCCTAGGGTAGCTGAGGTCCATGATGACCCGCCTCTCGTTGGTGTTCTTTTTGGAGCTGGTCATCATGGGGCTGGTCTGCGCCCAGGGGGCGAAGGGGGGACTCGCGAACGGGCCCAGGAGTGCGCCGTGTCCGACCTCGGTGTGTAAGTATCTCTCTATCCAGGTCATGTGACCTGGGTCCTCCTAGTGGTTGGCGATCGAGGGGATTGGTGGCTGGTCTCCGCTGAAGTCGGCCGGCCAGCCGAACTCGAGGTATTCGACTAGTTGTTGGTCATGGTAGCCATCGAGGTATTGTCTCCATTTGTTTATTATGAGGCCTGATGGGATGGGTACTCGGGCGACCATGTGATTGGGAAGCCCTGTTTCACGAACTTTATTGTATATGTCGCGATAGCTCTCGTCGGACCACACGCCGGGGATGGTCGTCAGCCAGATGTTCTCGAGGGTCAGTCGATAAGATGCCGGTGTGTGGGGAGGGTTGTAAGGGACGGCCGAGGTTATTAGGTCGTTGTTGGTTATAGCATTGATGTCTTCGTCTGCTCGTCGTCTGTCGTCGTACGTAAGAGCCTTGTCAGTCCACTGCTTCGTTGACTTGTGGGTAGACACCGACGATGTTTGGGAGGGCTGCACCACTTTTAATGTTAGTTGGTGGTTGGGTGGGGAGGGCGGGGGCACGGTGGCCACTGGCTGTGTTGGTCCGGCGTTGGTGGGTGGGTGTGTCGGGTGTGTATAGAACGCCGAGGGAGGGGGTGTGGCCACTGCAGGGGGGGGGGGGGTGACGGGGTTGAGGCGTGGGGGTGAGAGACCGGATGTGTGTGGTTGGGGCGAGGCGGTGGGAGTGTTCCTTGAGCATGTGGTGTTAACTGGGTCAGCGATGGCGTGGGTACTGGGGTGGGAGCGGCGGGCGTTGGTGGCGGACATGCGTGCCACGGCCCCGGGAGGTGTGTGCCCGGGGAGGGGGGAGAGTGACCCACTTAATGGTGGAGGGGAGCTGGCGGTGATGGTTAAGAACGTGGCATTAAGTGGGTCAGGAGTGGCATGAGCAGGGGAGTGTGCGGGGTGAATGACGAGGGGGGCAGGTGGCGGGGTGGGTTGTGGGATTGTGAGGTGGATGGTCGTGGTTGAACTACTCAACCCGGTGTCAAGGTTGTTGGGCTTAATGCTAGGTCGCTCACCATGTGTGTTGTTTCAGTTATTGTCATCGGATGGAAGCTCAGCACCGCCGTAGGGAACTGTGGGTGCTGCCGCCGGCCGATTTACTGAAAACCCGACCGTGCTGCGTCGGTGATGCTTGATGATTCTGACTCGGCTGCTTGCTTCTTCTAGAGAGCTCGTTTTTTGTTGTTGAATTCCTTCTCACGGTGCGGGTTTGCTTTCCGGTATTTATTTGCGCACCATGCACAGACTTGGCAGTAATGGTTGGGTAATGTACCGTGTGTTGATGAGTGGCCAAAGTCGTTGCCCCAGTTCCATTGATGGCAGGGCCGGCCGTCTGTGGCCGTGGAGAACTCGGTATGGTTACCGTAATCGTATCCTCCGTATTCTTCTGGGCGTTTGTAGTAGTCCGTTGTTTTCTTCTTTTTAGTCGCCAGGGGTGTGTCAACTGCCTGGGCGTCCCGTTGTACGTCTTTGATTGCATATACATCATCCCAACCACATGGCAGGCGCCTATCGTCTATCATGCTAAAAACGCGTTTGGACCAGAGTATGCATGTGTCCCAGTCCCAGTCCAGTGCCATTGTACTGAGTTGCTCCTGTTGTTCGCGTAATGGCTCTATCCATGACCTGGGCACACTTGAATCTTTGCACATACGGAACAACGCACTAAAGTACTCCATGCACATACTCTCGCCAAGGCCCACCTTGCCTTTCCTGTCCCCTCAGATTACAAAGGTGTGTGGCATTAATGAGATCCTACCTCTTTTGTTTGAGCGCGATCCTTTGTCCTTGAATAGGTCCTCGATTGATCCCCTATGGTCCGACTCAGAATCGGTGTAGGATGGGGATCTTTTCCGATTATTCCTCCTGCGGTTTCGAAAGCTGTCCTCACGGCGATCGTAATGGCTCCATCTGTCTGGTGATCGTGTGGACGTCCTAGTGCGTGAGCGGCTCCTACTGCGTCGATGCCGTCTCGGGCTGTCGCTGCAGTGGCCATTACGCGCGCCACGTGGGTCGGAGGCTGCGGCTGCCGCATTGTTCATCGTCGTGACGGACACTCGGTCCTTAGCAGTCTCCAGGGCGTTGATCCTAGACATGATGGCACTCGTAACTGTGTCCAGCTTGACAGTTAGTGTCTTCTCTATCCTGTGAAGTCCGATGATCGGAGACGTCGATTGGCTTGACCGTTGTTGGTGGCAGCCGTCTGACTCGCTGTTGGAGGGCGTATGTACGGACGATCCCGCGGGTCGTGTTCCTTTAGAGGTTGTGATGAATACTTTTGTCACTATGGAGCAAGGGCGACCTCTGGATCTGATTGTTCGTTTCGGCATCCTTTTTTCTTTTGGCGTTCGCGTGGCGGTCCTGCGGCAGCGGATCCTTTGCTGAATCAGTCTGGTTGTAGTGGGCGGGTTTGTATCCAATCGGCGACTGATGGTTGGTCATGTGCGAGCGGTCAGTGTGGTTTCATATGGTGCGCTTTTGAGGCGATAGGTGGCAGCAGGGTCGGGTGCTAGGGTACGGTGGGGTTGCACTAGGGCAATCCGAGCGGGGTTAGTTTGTCTGTAAATCGGCAGGTGGCGGTTCGGTGGTTGTGAAGCTTGAGAGGTCTACCACCCCACGTCACGCTGCGAATTACCCATGTTAGCGCTAACATGGACAATTAGTTCATGCCATTTTTAGTGATCAGAAAGTCATTCCCCAATAGTTCAGAGTTGTCATCTTACTGCCATTAGTTACTTCCCTTCACCGTGCAGCCTGCTGAAAATCAATTACACTTCATCAATGTGAATCATCATACATAATGATAATCATAGGTCCAACTATGCCTAGTATCCCTCTAGATAATTCAATAAGTATATGATAAAAACTAATAATCATATTTTTTATGATCAATTGTTTACTTTATAGTCTATTCTATGATCTATTTTTCCTGACCTTGCTTTCTTATTTTTAACTCTTTTATATTCCAGGGAGGATCCTGGACCTTGTAAATCCAGTTTTTTTGACCGATCAGTTTTTTCCTTAGCACCTTGTACATGTTCGCTAAGAGCTTTACGATATTCTTTGTCGAGATCGTAACATACTCCTAAGTTCTTTACTTTATCGGGAGCATCCTTGAGTTTGTTCAAGTTGCTCATAACAGACTCCTGCGTTTCAACTGAGTCGAATATAACTTTGAGAGGTCTGTTTAATTTCTGACCCTCCTTATATTGGAGGCATCCCAGATAGCACACAGCCGTCGGCCCGACGGCGGGCCTCTCCGTCGGGCCAACGGTGGAAATCGTCGTTGGGCCGACGTTGTATTGTCCAACATCCCACCGTCGGCTCGACGGCGGCTGCCGCCGTAGGCCCGACACGGCAGGTTGGACAAAACAACGTCGGCCCGACGGCGGCTGCCGCCGTAGGCCCGACACAATATATTCATTCAAAATAAGTAGAAAACCTTATAAATTAGGTTCGACGGCGGCAGGTTGGACAAAACAACGTCGGCCCGACGGCGGCTGCCGCCATAGGCCCGACACAATATATTTATTCAAAATAAATAGAAAACCTGTACGTATTGACACTATAGTGACAGTGTCTTCTCGGAAAAAACGAAGATGGCGGTTCTTCGTCAACATTCCGTACAGCGTAATTCAAATCGTATTAACACGAATAATTCCATTAATACATCCTAATAAATTACTAAACTTTTACAAAATAATCTAAACATATTAATAAACAAACCTGTAAAAAGAATTCCTTAAAATTTGTGCGATTTCTGGAGTTATTTGTAGAAAAAGAACGCTGCTCAACGATCGCACGTGTTCCGGTGGTGATTCGAAGTAAACAAACCGTATCGGATAATTCAAATTGTATTAACACGAATAATTCCATTAATACTTCGTAATAAATTACCAAACTTTTACAAAATAATTTAAACATATTAATAAACAAACCTGTTAAATAATTCCTTAAAATTCCTGGGATTTCTGGTGTTATTGGTAGAAAAAGAACGCTGCTCAACGATCGCACATGTGCCTATGGCGACTCGAGCTGGAAAATATATTTAACGAACTGCGCATGCGCGTATCAACACCGTCGGGCCGACGTTGGCCCGACGGTGGCTCGAATGTGAAAAATCAATCCAAACCAGCGGCGGGCTACTGCCGTCGGCCCGACAGTGGCCAGACGGTGGCTCAAAAGTGGAAAGGGATTGAAACCTAACGTCGGAACGTCGGCCCACCACCGTCGGGCCGACGGTAGCCCGACGGTGGCTCGAATCTGAAAAATCAATCCAAACCAGAGGCGGGCTACTGCCGTTGGCCCGACGGTGGCCCAATGGTGGCTCAAAAGTGGAAAGGGATTGAAACCTAACGTCGGAACGCCGCCGTCGGCCCGATGGTGGAAAGTCGGTGGCGACGGTGCGACCAATAGCCGACGTCGGCCCGATGGCTGTGTGCTATCTGGGATGCCCCTGTAGGCTAGGCTGAATGACGGAAAGGCCGTTTTAAATATATTATTAACTAAAACTGCATTTCAAATAAATCCATTTCAGTTATGGGTACTAACAAATTAAATACTACAATTACTCGTTCAAACTTCATGGCTTTGCTTGATAACATGAAGGACAGGGAAACAGTTTCATGTACTGACTATAACTTCCACTAGGTGGCAGAACCATATCTAAAATCGTGCTCGTGCCGCCATCTTTGGGGAAAACTGAGAAGTACATGAGCTAATGCAGGCAGATGCGTCGAAAATATTAAAGGGACGAGATATTCGTCGCCGGGAAAACAAACGAACTCAGAATAGTTCAGATGTGTGCCACAGGGGTGGTACATGCTTAGTACTGAACTTTTCCACTTGGTGGTGTACAGGAGAGTGACCTAGATTGTTGTGCCATTGGCTGGTTGAGTGGAGAGAAGGGAGGGTAATACTGAGGTATTTTCAATCTTCGTTAGAGTAGTGCAATGAGGAAATATATTTGCATAATATAAAATATATGTTAGTACAATTACATTGCATGATTCGATGAGAAACAGATATAGATGAAAAACGTTTTTTCGTTGATGAATGTAAAAAAGGTTCTGCTGTGGATGGGGTTTGAACCCACACCACCAAACAACTTCAGATTACAAGTCCAACACTCTGACCACTAGGCCACAGAGACCACACATAATTAGTAGTCTCACTTCAGGCTATTTGTGTATAGGACATCACATATAAAAAGTATGTATGTATGTATGTATGTATGTATGTATGTATGTATGTATGTATGTATGTATGTATGTATGTATGTATGTATGTATGTATGTTTGTATGTATGTATGTATGTATGTATGTATGTATGTATGTATGTATGTATGTTACGAATTATGTTGTATGTATGTATGTATGTATGTATGTATGTAGTATGTATGTATGTATGTATGTACGTACGTACGTACGTACGTACGTATGTATGTATGTATGTATGCATGCATGCGTGCATGTGCGTGCGTGCGTGCGTGCGTGCGTGCGTGCGTGCGTGCGTGCGTGCATACGCAGGCAGGCAGGTACGTACGTATGTACGTATGTACGTACGTATGTACGCACGTGTGTGTGTGTGTGTGCGTGCTAGCAACATCTAAGGTCATATCAGGACAGGTACCGACTTGTGACAGTGCGCACTCATGGCAACTTTATCGTGCTGCCCCACTGGAATACCAGGCCATCAGCACCATGACCTGATATCCCACTCAGTCACATTATCCTGACACTGAGCCAACCAGTCCTTGTCCTATCCTAATAATGCCAAGCGCCAGACTAGGAAGCAACAAGTATCAATATTAAAGTCATTGGTTTGACTCGACCAGGATTCAAACTCACAACCCCACGATCTACCAACACGGGAGACGGACGCTCTAACTCGAACACATGTGCGTGCGTGCATACATACGTACATACCTACCTACCTACCTGCATGCATGCATGCATGCATACATACATACATACGTACATACATACATACGTACGTACGCACGCAGGCGCGCGCACGCACGCATGCACACACACACACATACATACTTACATACATACATACATAGATACATACATACATACATACATACATACCTTTTATATGTGACGTCCTATACACAAATAGCCTGAAGTGAGACTACTAATTATGTGTGGTCTCTGTGGCCTAGTGGTTAGAGTGTTGGACTTGTAATCTGAAGTTGTTTGGTGATGTGGGTTCAAACCCCATCCACAGCAGAACCTTTTTTACATTCATCAACAAAAAAATTTTTTCATCTATATCTGTTTCTCATTGAATTATGCAATGTAATTGTACTAACATATATTTTACATTACACAAATATATTTCCTGATTGAACTACTCTAAAGAAGATTGAAAATACCCCAGTTTTACTCTCCCTTATCTCCACTCACCCAGCCATTTTTAAAACAACAGCTGCCAGCTATTCCCAGCCTCAGAACTGACCCACTTCTGGTGGTGAAGTGGGTCCCCTACTCTCCCCACACATACTTGGTTCATTTAAACATAAAAACTAAACAAAGTTGTGCTTGGAGAGCATTTGTCGGAGTACGCGCAGTGTCCCAGCGAGCTATAGCTGGTCCCTTTAAACACAATATTCACCTCCAGTACACAAAATATGGCTGCTTGAGTAACTACAAAAATGTTACCTGTAGTACACTGTTGTAGTAAATAGTAGTATTTTCGGATGCATATGTGTCTGTAGTGTAGTATAGTGTATTATTATTAGTGTGTGGAGCAATCTAATCCAGAATCTAGATTCAATCTAGAATCTAGATGGCCATGCTCCTGACAACACTTAGGAGTAACTAACAAAGCACACTGACAC
>CM059193.1:51480333-51550871 GCA_030323885.1 Branchipolynoe longqiensis | reverse complement strand
AAATCAATTTGATAGACTAGGTTATTGTCTATGGGTGTGCACTCCTAAATTAATTTGGAATATTTTGAAATCAAATATTGGCAAAGGTAGCCACTTGAAATAATCTCTTTTTTTTTAAAGTGGCAACAATTCAAAATTTTCGAACTGTGCAACTTTCAAGTATTATTGGTAATGTTTGTCAATGCAGTTATTATATAATTGTTCATTTTAACCTAAATGCATCTGCTAATGTTATGCGTGCTCATTACCCATAGCTCCGCCATGCCTCTTAGTCTTACTAATACTAATGTCACTGCTTCTATTAGGTATCACAATGGATAAAAATAAAAGTGATCTTATGGCATTTTGTTATTGCTTTTAAGAAAGGATGGCAAGAGAAGCAAATAAATACCAAATTTATTAAGATACCTTTATCAGTTAAAAAGTTATTAGACTTTATAATGTAATGAAATTGTCCAAAAAAGTGTTTTTCAACTAGTTCTGAACCAAAGTTAAGGGGTTTCTAAGTTAAATATTTGAAGTCTCATATGTTTGAAATTCATGATATTCATTCAGGACTATACACACATGAAGCCTTTTTTTTCATACCTGTTACATAATTAACTTGTCAGATAATTGTGCACCGAACTTGGTTCAGACAGCAATTTCGGAATTGTAAAAGTAACAAAGTGTGAAATTATGGGAATAGGGTAGTCTTTTTCAACATAACATCAGAATTATCAAAGATAGAGGCCCAAAACTTGGCAGTATTACTACTGATACTGCCGTGTCCAGAGTTAAATAGTTCAAAAACCTTTTTTTTTCAAGTTGTATGCATTAACATTAGCTAATACTGTAACCTTGGACTAAATACTGACTGAATTCAGGGGTAGGGGGAAACCTTTTCCATCATAACTTCACAACTATCAAAGATAGAGGCCTAAGACTTGGCAGTATTACTACTGGTACTCCCTTCTCTATGTTTAGATCATAAAATAGTAGAATTATTTTTTTTATATCAAGTATTGCAATTGGCAAAGATTGCGATCAGTTTATCATCTTTCTCAATTTAAGACATTCTAAACTTCAAGTTCATCCGACGCGGTGAAGTAAATATCATGGAACTGTATGTACAATTCTTTGATCTACTTAAGTTCAACTACTGACCACACCTGTCCTCTTACCTTCAGAGGATTCATCTCCACATCAGAAGCAATCACATATTTAGCTTGGACGGTGTCAGTCGTCCACCTGTGGCCAACAAAATATGTTGTTTGGACCACAATTTAAAAATTGAATGGTTGCAACAGTAGGAGAGTCTACACTGATCACCATTCCAATATACCATTCAGTTTCATAAGCTACACACACATCTGAACACATGCTTTATTTGGGAACTTGGATCATGTAACTGAGTAGGTTCTATTTCTATACAATTCTCTTTGCTTGAGGTTGCAAGTTCTTTCTTTCTTCGCTTAGTCATACTACTATTACTAGTACTGTTAGTGTCACTGTCAGCATCACAAGTTACTCGTTTCCTCTTTCCATTTACCATGACTGTACTAGTAGTAGCAGTAGGCCTAGTAACAACATTTTCAAGATTTTCTGGATGAGACTGCAACTGCAAGCACCAATTTTAAGTCTGACAACAGATTGATTAATTTTGTTTGGCCAAACATGAACCGTTATCCTTGACCCCCAATACTATTTTCAGATATATCTCATTTCATTTTTGACTATTTCAAATCTTACTTTGTTTTGGTGACATTTAGCAATACACAACTGTCCTCTGCCCACTCTCTCATCTGATCGAACATTGGCTGGATATATTTGTATTGGTCAACATATTCGAACCACCCCCCTTTCAACATATTCCAGAAATGACAACTACTACAAAAGTATACCAGCCCAAGTGCCCCTATCTCTATACTGTCATTGTCAAGGCGTACACTATCCAGGTTCAGGTTTAATGTCATCTCTTGTAACACACATATTACATTGTCCAACAATGTACAGCTGTTCTCACCAGATACAGTATGAAACCCAGCAGAAAGTGTCTGTCCAGAGTTCAGGGTCACTTGATGACACACAAATCTTTTCCCATCCCTGGTGGTACCATCGACATGCAAGTCCCATTTATCTGACTTTAGCATTTCTTCTGCAAGTTGCAGCTTACTCAACACATGGGCATGATCTACAAAGCTTATAGCTGAGGAGGCTGACACAGTGTCTGACACTTTTTTGTCAAAAACTAATTTGAACACAGTGTTCACTACATCACCAGCTTTATTTATTGGAATGTCATATTCACAAAACAGTTCCATTATACACTTTTAATCTCATGTGTGTATGGCTTCCCTGGGGCATCTGTTTTTACAGCAATTTCTTCTGTCAAGAATAAAGAACACTCAGCCTGCAGTCCAATGTAGTCTTGTTGTGCTCCATGTGCCATTTTCTTTGCTTTTGTTTTTCTGCAATGATAGATTTTACCTTTAGTCTCTGTTCCATTAGTTGTGTTTGCAGGCTTCTGATTTTTTGTTTTAGACTGGAGATTTCTTCTTTCAATTTCTTTTCTTTCTACGTAGTGCTTGGTACTGCGCACTAGATTTTATTTTGTTCAGTTCAGAGGTCTTTTCTATCAAATTTGCATTACATGCATTCAGTTCTCTTTGTTGCCTGTCAATTGCTGTTTCACTGACATCACACTTTTTTTCTAAGGCTACAACATATTTGTCAAGTTCCTGAACTTTATCATACTGTATTATGCAACTTTCTTTCAATGTTGCTGCTTTCAATTTCATTTGATCCATTTCATCCTGATGGTTATTCACTTTTTCTTTTAATTGGTTACACTCCTTGTGTAGTTTCTCATTTTCCTTCACAGTTTGTCTCAGTGTCTGTACAAGATCCTTGTCATGGTTACTGCCACATTAATCATGAGGAGAGGTACCTGTTGTGTTATCTTTTGTGGACTTCAGACATTTACGCAAAGATGATGCAGTGAACTTCCCTGGCCACAAAGAATTTACAACTGGAAAAATGTTGGCTGTATAATCTTCTGCCAATTCCAACAGGCATCCATTCGTAGGTAAATTCTGAGGGAGAGTAGCCTTGAGTCGGTCACTGACGGTTGTGCGCAGAATCTCAAGTTTGTCACAAAAGGGCCCTGTACCAACAACAAAAACAGGTCATTGAATTTCCTATTATGGTATTAAACTCCCTCCCCCCCCCCCCCATTGTCTGCGCTACACCAGTTAATATCAACTTAGTTAATATCAAAATATGATCAATAATTAACATCAACTACAGAATACATACTCATGTTACTCATATACTAACCATACACAAATCAACTGGCCTTCTTCAATCTAACCTATTTAGTTATTTTAGCTAACTCACATGCCTAATACTAATTATAATAATATGTACCTTGAATTTCCTATTATAGTATTAAACTACCCCCCCCCCCCCCCATGTCTGTGGTACACCACTTGAATCTGTACATATATAAAAATGGACACAGCTGACTCAGATGCATGAGTGTGTTAATCAAGGCGTTTATTCAGGCGCTGCCTGCCCGGCGGCATGTACATTGACTGTGTATCATCGAGCAAGAAGCGAACGAGCGAAGGCCCCGATATATTGGGGAAATGAAATGTGATGAGGGCATATGAGTCATGTGAACGATTTAACAAACGAGTAATCAATTACCTTAAAATGCAATAGCAATAGTTAATGATAAACATATGAGATAACAGTAGAGGGTAAATTATCAGAAATGTGACATTTAATTAGGTGTGATCTGTCAACTGCACTGGTGTCAGTTGCTGATTAGATGGTATTTTCTATTTTTTACTTTAAATTCTTGATTGTTTTTCGGTTTAGTTGATTGTTGTGGGCACAATCAACTGCAGGTGTGGGTGGGTAAAGTTGGAGGTGGAAAGTGGTCAGTGCGGGAGTTTGGAGAGGGCTGACCAGCTTTGGTGGCTCCGGGAGACACCAGGGTAGTGCTGCACCGTGATGGCTGGCAGGAGTTTTTATTGGCCGGAGGGGGGGGGGGGAACGGGCCTCCACCACCACAACCGGCGGGGGTGGGGTGCGAGACCCTGTTGCGCGTCTCTCCCTCCCCTGAGCCTGTCGTGTCCAGCAATGACACCGAATGAGCGAACTCGCTCATTCAAGACAATTTCTATATTCAATACATACACATAAAAACAAGGATCATAAACAAAATGAAACCGTTATAACTGATGTTATTTATTGTTAGTTTTAAAAATACAAAGAGTAGCATCCTTTTCTAACATTAACAATAGTTCAATTATCATTGTTTAAATTATCAGACAACAAACTGGACTTACCTATGCTCTTCAAATTGGTGGTAATTTGTAGAAAATTATTCCACTCTTCCACTTGTATGGCTTTCAATGACAGCAATGTCTTTTCAATGAGGTGTCTGGTCTTGCTTTGTGGAAATATCAGGTAAATATGACTGTGGTGTTCTCTGTGGCGGAGTCGTTAGAGTGTCTGACTTTTTTCTAGGTCGGACTCCTAATCTGAAGATCAGTGGTTCGATTCCCTGTGCCCCCACCTCTGCCAATTTGGATTTCCACCGCTGTGTATAACTGACAGCGTCATCAAAGGCCAGTTGCTCTCATACCATGTCTATGTGGTGTGGGAGGTTAAAAATCCCTTGGGTCGGTAAAAGTGTAGGCTCGGGCTTTCTATCGACAAACTGTCTAATGGTGAAAACAAGCTTATTCAGGCTTATCCATGATAGGCAGTATAAATCTTCAACAACAAATCCAAGTCCCAACTTTCTCTCAGGAAGCTTGTGTATGGATCTTAATGTGGTAGAGTTGCAGAAGCAATGTGTTTGCGACTTCATGGCCAAACTTTGGTACATTTGGACGTCTTCCTCTGCCTTGTGCACAAAAGATGCTTTATAGCAGTCTGTATCAGGTATCATCTGCACACAAATGTGAAATAAAGAATAATTATGATGATCACTACCAAAGGAAAATGATAATAGTCATAAAAAATAAACTTTCCAGTGCCAATTATCGTTTTCAAGTTAATCAAAAACAAATTCTATACTTGAAACTATGATCATGGTGGGCGATGATACATGGATTTGACAGGGGCCACTATCTTGCATTTTGATTCGATCATACACAGCAATTTTTTCCCCTGAAGCATATAATGTCCAAAATCATCTCAATTTATTTGGCTTCTTTTTGGGGCACAGATATCCATCCATGCGATGCTAAAATTTGCCAAATGGGGTTACTTGGAAATGCAAATATGGCCATTGCCCATTCCGCAGCGCATAGCACAAATAACATGTCCATCTTTTAACTTGGTTTCTGAATATATTATACAAGTTTCAAGCTTGTTAAGACATAGTTTGATACAATATATACTAGTAAAATGTTTACATACCTATTTCTTTGAATACATCATCCATAAGTGTGTCAATTTCATCCATATTCACCAGTTTTCTGATCGAATTATGGCGGAGTGCACATGGGAGATCTAGGCACCCGATGTCAATTTCAGTGTCGCACTGGTGTGATGCAAAGGTGCCAAAATCACAAAAACATTGTCTTTTCAATCTTGCAATGCATTATAATATTTTTGTGCCAAATAAAAAACAACACCACCACTGAACAGATCTTTTCACAAGCTTTCATTCAGTACTTTTATTGTGCTTCTGAATGCAAAATTTGTGGTGCTACAGTTGTTTAAAAAGAACCTTTTCATAGCATTCAGCCATGCATTCAAGTGTGATTGGAGCACCTATTGTGATACCTACTACTATTAATACTTCATGGCTGATTTTATATTAACTGCTTCAGTCATGGAAGTACTGGTTCATTGGTCTAAAATATGGCAAGGCATTTTGTAATAACCATTGTGGGGAAACCATGGAATTTAAGACCAGAGGGTGCAGAAACCAAAGCATTGTCACAACTCAGTGCCTGTTGATGTTGCAAGGAAGTGAAATCCCTACAAAGTAGATGATTGAACTGTGGCCTCGTTGTGAACGCTGTTGCAGGTGCCCGGGTGGGCGATGCTCCTGTGCGGGCTGGGGCTGTTTGTGTACCAGACGCTGGATGCTGTTGATGGCAAGCAGGCGCGCAGGACCGGCAGCAATTCGCCGCTAGGAGAGCTCTTCGACCATGGATGTGACGCCATGTCCATAGGTAGGTTCACCATTTCTGTATCTCTATATATATATATGGGGCGTTCTCAAGAACTGTACAACATTTCTTTTTTATTGATGGTTTATTTACTTTGTCCATAACATTATAAGTTCATTATAGAACTTGTTTTCAATGCTGAACAGCTTTAGTCATTAGTGCATGGTTTCGTATTTGGTTTCCTGGTTTCATTGTTAATGATTGAGCATTTTTAAGGGGGGGGTGGTAGCAAGCAGGGTCCGTAGGGTGACTGGAAAGTATTTAAAGGTCTTCATTTGCCCCATTTCAAAGTTCAAGGCCTTGAATTTGAAAAGCCTTGAATTTAACCTATTTCAGGTACTTAGTCTTGAAAATCCTTGAGTTCCATTAAACTGTCCCCACTGATCTAAATTAGTCCGAAACCGCCAATTAGTCTGAAAACCTTGTTGTTTTTTCCTGAAATCCAAATGAAAGTAGTCTTGAATTCCTATCAAAAACATCTTTGAAATAGCCTTGAATTCCATATCTTCACATGTATGTGGACCCTGAGCAAGTAAAATTGTTATTGTTGTGTCTGTACTAAGTATGTTAGCAATTCTACATGTATTTAAAATTGCATAGTCCGATGGTTTTGAGTTTCTATAATTTTTCTGAGATTTGCTCAGTATTCCCTTCTAAGTTCTATGTGGCAACAAATCCTCAATACGTGCATCAGTATCTTAAGTTTGATATGTAGAATAAAATCTAGAATCTTTTGTTTTGAAATGTTGATGTTTCATTAGAATACCCAGCTTTAATCTATTCCACAAAATGTATCCAAGATATGCTCTGACTAGTATGAGTATAATTTTGTGAAAATGTGATGTTTTGCATATCGACACCATGCATCTATCTACCTAAACCTTTTTTTAAATCTTTTTTTTGTTGTAAGATATAATCTTGTTTGCCTAACTGTAATCAATAAAACCTTGTTTGAATTTCTGGTATGTGTTAAACTGATGTTATGGATGGATGTTACTTGGTTCATTTTCACATTTTTCTCAATTTGTATAAGTTAAAAATCAAAAAGTGAAATTATTTCTTGTCAACTCTAACATAAGAGCATCATGTAAACCTTCATATGAATATGGATTCTACTATTATTTGGAATGCTTGCACATTTGGTCTCCATGTCACAAATGTGGTTCATAGTTTCTGAGAACAACTCATATAACCCTGCATATTCCATAATATATATATTGTAATCCCTTTAAGGATGCACATAGGCGTACACGGTTATTTCAAATGAGCCAAAGGCACATGCCCATTTAAGACCACCCACACACTCACGAGGACTACTATTAGTATTATAATCTGGGTTTGCACGTCTCACCGAAAGCCTTGAATGTGCTTGAATTTATATTTTTGCAATCATAGACTTTAAAGTTGAAGCGGGAGCTTTCGGGTGCCGTCATTAAGCTAATTTAGAAAAACACTGCACACTCCAAGTTATGCCCTAGAACAGGACGGCAAAATGACAGTGGACAGTCCTCATGGAATGTTGGAACACCTTCAGGAAATGTTGTTGAAAAGTCCAATTAGGTCACTGTGATCAATTTAAGACCTTCTTTTTGCCTTTTTTAGCTTGTCCATTATTAATGGATAGCAGAAAATTTGACAAAATACAATAACGCCAACAAAAGTCAAAATTGGGCTTTTTCATATGTACAGTAAAACCTTTCTATACCGACCACTCCCCTATATCGGCCACTCCCTTTTTTCGACCACTCCCCTATATCGACCACTCCCCTATATCGACCACTCCCCTATATCGACCACTCCCCTATATCGAGTGCTTTATTTGGGTCCCAACAATACCATTGTAAGGATATTCTATATCTCTAAACCGACCACCTCCTTAAATGGACCACTTTTAGAGAGGTTTTACTGTATATGTATATTTCCATTGCACAAATTACATAAAATGCGATTTTTGAGGAATCTTATTTTCTTTCTTCCTCTGTTACCAGACGGGATGGCTGAATGAGTTAGAGCATCTGTCTCCCGTGATGGTAGGTCGTGGGTTTGAACCCTGGTCGAGTCAAACCAATGACTTAAACATTGATACTTGTCGCTTCCTAGCCAGGCGCTCGGCATTATTAGGACATGGCAAGGACTGGTGTGCTCAGTGTCAGGATAATGTGACTAAGTGGGATACCAGGTCATGGTGTCGGCGGCCTGGTTTCTCAGTGGGGCAGCACTATAAAGTTGCCATGAGTGCACACTGTCATAAGTCGGTACCCGTCCTGATATGACCTTAGATGTTGCTAGGACGTAAAACAACAAACAAACAAATTCTTCCTCTGTTGTGCCTCTGAGAAAAAAATCCACATTTTTATACCTCATTTTCTAATCGAGCTTGAGCCTTAAAAGTCTGCTTGTGATTTTACTTTGGTAAAGTTGTATTTCCTGCGAATTTCATATGGCAACATCTAAGGTCATCTCAGGACGGTTACCGACTTGGCAGTGTGCAGTCATGGTCACCAGCACCATGAACTGATATCCCACTCAGTCACATTATCCTGACACTGAGCAAACCAGTCGTTGCACTGGCTAGGAAGAGACAAGTATCAATTTTTACGTCATTGGTTTGACTGGACATGGGTTCATACCCCACGACCTAGCAAAACGGGAGACGTACGCTCAACTCATTCGGCCATCCCGTATGGTCCCTGCACATCCGTGACGATTCCATTGTTGCATATTGGTACTCCAAACTGAATTTTTCTGTTTATGAAGTTAATTTGCAAATGGTACAGTTATCAATCTGACTATAAATATTTATAATATGGAAAATTGGTCTATTAGGCCTGGAGTTATGGATTTTTTAAATATCTAATTTTTGCCCTAAATTTTACACACATTTTTCATGATTCTGCAAATGCTTAAATCCTGATGTTAGAGGCTGCCTGCTGAAGGCAAATTATATTTTAATCACATCATTATTCTTTTAACTTATTATTTCTAGTACAAATGATAATTTCCATTTTTGTCAGACCTTTCAAATAAATATTTGTTGGGCAATTTGACATCAAACATGGCAAATCGTACAATTTTCACTAACCGTCCTTGATTTTAACAAATCTTTAGAAAATTAATATCTCTGGTTCTATTTCAGATATTGACTTGATGTTTGTATCAATATGATCAGAATGCAAATATCTATAATGTGATTACATTGTCTTTAAGCTATATCTACATGTAAAAAACCTATAAAAAATTGATTACTCTAATTAGCATACCCATCCTATCGTTAAGTCAAAACTGCTAAGAGTGAGTGCTAAATGGTGGTTAACAATGTACACAGATTTGCAGAGAAAGAATTTTTCTCTGTAATATTATATTTTTCATAAAATATATTTGGTAAAATACTGTTTTAAGATCATTCCAAAGTTTTCAAACCTCTTCTCTTTTAAACAAAAATTCTTCCTGTTCAAAGTTGGTTGTAATGGATATGAAACTAAAGCTAGTGATCTCTACTTTACTGTGAAAGTACTTATTTTTAGCTCTGATGCATTCACTCGCAGCAGACAATGTTCAAAGGGATGTGTCTGAGAGCAAGTCTCCTATTTTTTCCCATGGCCAGTCAGCATCAGCAACCAGTCCTTTGTTTGGAGTACCTAATATTAGCTGCCCTATCCTAATGCCGAGCGCCAGGCTAGAAAGCAACAAGTACCAATTTTTATGTCATTGGTTTGACTCGACCATAGTTCGAACCCACGATCTACCAACACGGGAGAGGACGCTCTAACTCATTCGGCCATCCCATCTGGTTGTGCTGGCGAGTAAACAGTACTAGAGAGTATATAGTACTAAAGTGCTGGTGAGTACACAATACTAATGCTGCCGACTGCACAGTCCTGGGGCGCAGTGTCACACTTTATCAGTGACTATGCCCCAAAGATATGCTGCTACTAACACTCCAGACGCTACCGAGATGGAATATTGTTAACGTATGTGTTCAGTAGATGTTTTCTGAGGTTTTATGTCCTACAAACATCTATAGCCCTATCAGAATGGGTACTGACTTGTAACAGTGCATACTCCTGGTGACTTTATGGTGCTGCTCTGGTACTAAGTGGCGCATCTTGTCATACATTGTGTTTGGTAACACTAAGACATCTTGGACGCATTCATAAACTGCTAGTTATAATGTACCCGTACAATGGTATCTGCGCTGAACAGCAGCCACATTACAATGGTATCTGCACTGAGACAGTAGCCACATTACAATGGTCTCTGCACTGAGACAGCAGCCGCATTACAATGGTATCTACGCTGAGACAGTAGCCACATTACAATGGTATCTGCGCTGAACAGCAGCCACATTACAATGGTATCTGCACTGAGACAGCAGCCACATTACAATGGTATCTGCGCTGAGACAACATCCACATTACAATGGTCTCTGCGCTGAGACAGCAGCCACATTACAGTGGTCTCTGCGCTGAGATAACAGCCACATTACAATGGTGTCTGTGCTGAGACAGCAGCCACATTACAATGGTCTCTGCACTGAGACAGCAGCCCCATTACAATGGCATCTGCACTGAGACAGTAGCCACATTACAATGGTCTCTGCGCTGAACAGCAGCCACAATGGTCTCTGCGGTGAGACAGCAGCCACATTACAATGGTCTCTGTGCTGAGACGTGCCTTTCCCTGATAAGAACAGATAGTTCCGCAGATAACACTGAGCCCATACCTATCCGAGATGTAGGTTCAGACCCGAGGCCACGCACAAGGCAAAGGCGAGTGTGGTACGAGAACCTGGTACCTGTTAAGGAATGATAACAAGACAATGCGCCCACATCTTTGAACCGTTTACACTAGATAAGCAACACCTTGCTCGGGCCATTCTCCTAGGCAAAATGGGCTCTTCAGCAATTTTTATTATTTAATCAAAAAAAGATTTTTTTTAAGTTGGTGATCGAGAAGATGATATGGATCTGGGAATTAAAAAACCCTAAATCCATCCTTAACCTCTGCCCCACTAAGATCTGTTGTAGCCTGAGGTAGTTTATTTATTACACATGTATGCAAAGTCCATATGAACACAATGAACCTTTGTCTTCTTTTTAATTTTGTTTTACGTATAGCTGTCTTAAATACAGAGGTAAGCATCCTGTAGATAAATTGCATCTGCACGCATTCAGAGCTAAGACTATTAATTCAAAATTAGATAAGAAATGTGCTAATAAAAGTAATATATAGTTGCATAGTCCGATGGAAGCATCACATTTTGTAAACCAAAATACCCATCAGATTTCATTCGGGGTATCTAACTTAGATATTGATCTAGGTATTACATTTGTTGCTGTACAGAAAGGAATACTAAGTCAATGTAATAGAAACTGTCACTACTGAAGCGTGTTGAGTTTTGATGTGCTTGCCAAAATTAATTTCAAATATCTCCAAAACTAGCCATTTGATATAAAAGTTACATCAAACTAAAAGGTAAGGTCTATCATACAATCAATCTAATATATTTATCTATAAAATTTATTTTTAAAATGCCAGAAACTCAAAACCATCGGATTATTCAACTTTAATATCCTTGACGCTAACAGAAATTAGTAGTCGAGTGAAAGAATACTATTTCTGCAATGTGCTCACAAATTTTCTTTTCTTTGGTTGGACAACGAAAAAGGGGTGTGGGGAGAATCTTTACATAACTGGACAAATTGTCCATTTCCCTGAATTGAAGCAAACATATACAGAATAATAATAACGTTAGAATTCAACGACATTTTAGTCTAGTTTTAGTTCAATATCATTGGACTGACCATATCTTGGAGCCGGTGACAGTTGCTACGATCGACCACATCTGAAGAACTGTCTCCATTTCTATTAATTAAGAGTGGCTAACAGGTCCAAGGCCTATTATAGCTGTATCCTATTGATTGATTGATTGATTGCAAACGGTCCCCCCTCATTTTCATATCCAAACACAGTATCTTCATACACTCAGTGACGTTTATTAGAATCACGGTCAACTCCTACTTGAAATAGCACATCAGCGGGCGCCATTTTTGTTTATCGGAAATGACATCCTATTCCTAGCAACATCTAAGATTATATCAGGATGGTTACCGACTGAGACCCATTTGAAACCAATTCGCTCAACCATGAGAAATCGTCCACATGCCTACAAGTATGTAATATCATCTTTTCACTATTGATTTATTTAGTTTAATTTTTTTTAATTGCACTTGCACAGAGTTATTTGACTATTCACTTTGGAATTATATGGCCTGACTTCATATGATACTAGTGTATTTCGGCACTGCTCTATTCATAGTAACACGCGTGCAATTATTACCCAAGGAATGTGAACAGGTACAAAACTTATTTTGTCCAATGTTAATTAAATGATGGATTGCATGTGACGGATGAGCGTTGTCAAGCCGTATCAATGACATGTTAGTGGTAAACGACCAGCTGCCGTTTGACACTATTTACTCATAATACCCGATGTACATAAATAACTTTTCACAGTACGCACTCATGGCGACTTATAGTGCTGCACCACCTGGAGACCAGGTCGCTGGCACCATGACCCGATTTCCCACTCAGTGACATTATCCTGAGACCGAGCTAACCAGTCCTTGCCCTATCCTAGTAATGCCGAGCTCCAGGCTAAGTAGCGACAAACATCAATTTTGTAAGTCATTAGTTTGACTCGGTGTGGTTTCAAAATCACGACCTTCCAAACGGGGAGCCTGGGCTCTTACTGATTCTGCCACTGCGTCCGGTCGAATAAAGAGGAAGGACAGGGTTTTCCAGTTACGTTCACTGTCACATTTCAGCTTTAGGGGTCTTAGGGGTCAACATGCACACTCGCATTTATCTAAGGTAACTTTGATTTTAACATTATTTGTCATTTTTAATTGCATGATCCATACATACTATTATGATCAAATATGGCTAGTCATACTTTCAGGGATGAAAGCGGTCTCCTGCAAAAAAGCGGAAATCTATGTTGAGATTATCGGTAAATAATCCGAGATTACTGAAAACTGAATGTGTTTCTATCCTAATCCTAGTGATTATTGTCTTATTGTGACTGTCGGTGATTCGCAGAAAATTCCCGGAAATGGGGTTTCATTGCACTACTTTTCAAGCATTATCCCAGGTCCATATTCCATTGATCAGTCAGTACAGACTATCCTTGGAGAGCAGTCTTTTCTTTCTGCAATCACATGTTGCTTTTATGTTTTGGGGGTTTATATCATAGTAACATCGATGGTATATCAAAGCGGATTCGGACTGACCAATTGATGTCACATTCATCCTTTCGGGATAGTTAAAGGGGGATTATCAAAAATCACGAAGATCTTTCATTCCTGTAATTTGCAGAGCTTGAAACAACCTGGAGTTATGTATATCGCAACCATGTCATGAGGATTTCTGTGGTCAAGACATGGCTATTGTGGTGTTCTCTGTGGTGGAGTGGTTAGAGTGTCTTGACTTTTTTATAGGTCGGAATCCTAATCTGAATGTTGGTGGTTCGATTCCCCGTGCCCCCACCTCTGCCAATTTGGATTTCCGCTGCTGTGTAAAACTTACAGCGTCATCAAAGGCCAGTTGCTCTCATGCCATGTCTGTGGTGTGGGAGGTTAAAAATCCTTTGGGTCGGTAAAATTGTAGGCTCTGGCTTTCTATCGACAAAATCTAATGGTGAAAACAAGTCTATTCAGACTTATCCATGATAGGCAGTATAAATCATCAAGAAAAAAATTAGGGTTAGTCATCACTGCCCTCACTTACATAGTTTAGGCCATCTTACAAACTTGGAAAGTAGTGCAAACACTATGAACTAATAATAATAGCTGCGCGTTATTTAAAGTGTAATGCTAATGGTGTTGGACATAACAATCACAACCTACTGGGTTTTAGTTCGAGTAGGCCATTCTAAGTGTAATCTTTCCTTAAGATATATCGAATATTCATGTAAGTACATATACCCATTCATTATGTGAAGAAAAAAAATTTAATACAGATTGTGTAGCACCGAACATGTCTTTCAAGCCTAATCACAGAATGTGTGCCACTGAACATGCCCTTCAATCACAAGGCCAGAGATTGTGTAGCACTGGTCTTGTGCTTTAATTCTGAGGTTGGAGATTACGTAGCACTGAACATGTAGGTTACTTAAATGCTGCGGTCAGAAAGTGTGTGCCACCAAGCATGTTTTTTTTTAATTACCAGAGTCACAGATTGTGTAACTGAAATGATTTCGGATTTTATGTGAAACACATTTTGAGGTCCGTGCCCGGAGCTCATGGGAACCTTTTGGGGACAATTTATTGATTCTGCGAAACAGGCGACCCGGCGTGGTGGCCGAATCGGTAGAGCACGGGCCTCGCGTGCGGAAGGTCCGAAGTTTGGTTACCAGTGGAGTCAAACCAATGACTTATCAAATTGATACTTGTCGCTTCCTGACCTGACACTCGGCATTAATAGGATAGGTCAAGGACTGGTTACTCAGTGTCAGGATAATGTGACTGAGTGGGATATTGGGTTATGGTGCTGGTGCAGGGATGAAAGATCTCCGCGATTTCGCGGATTTCCGGGATTTTTCCTGTAGCTTTGAGTGTATACTAATACATTGTGCCTGTCCTGATATGACCTTAGATGTTGCCAGGATGTAAAACTCCAACACCCAACCTACCAATACGTTATTTTACTAATATGTGGTGCAAACGCCGCAGCACTAGCAGCGTATACTAGTCAACCTATATTGGTTCTCACAGTCAACACCAGGTGGCAGCACCACACTATATGCTTCTATCGCCGCAGCACTATCAGCGTATACCGATATGTGGTGGAAACGCCGCAGCACTAGCAGCGTATACTACCAATACATGCTTCAAACTGCGCAGCACTATCAGCGTATACCAATATTTATGAAACCTGACTTCCGGGAATTTTCAGGGATTCCCTGACAATGCTAAGCCTATGGGAGAATATCAGCATTTCCGCTTTTTTCCCCGGAGACCACTTTCATCCCTGCTGGTGGCCTGATTTCCCAATGGGGCAGCACTATAAAGTCGCCATGAGTATGCACTCACAAGTCGGTACCCATCCTGATATGACCTTATATGTTGCCAGGACGTAAAACTCCCACCAACCAGCCAGCCAACCAACTGTGAAACAGGTGATGGGAACCAAAAGCTTATGTGAAATGAAATTTCAGTTCTAATGCTTTTCCAACATGGTAAGGACACAATTACCCGAGATGATAGTTATCGTGAAATCCTATTGGTTGTTGTGTGCCACCGAACAGGTGTCTTTAATTCAGAGGTTGGATAATGTATGGCCCTGAACAAGTCCTTCAATCACTCAGTCTGAGATAGAGTGTGTTAGTTTTAGACAAGAAAGAAAAATAGCCGAAATATGAAACAATGGGCGACTGGCGACTCCTTATCTCAGAGTACACATTTCACAGGTTATCATTGGATGGATGCGCGCGCAGCTACCGTAAACAGACAGACAGGTGGGCGATTGGGCCATCGTTAAACAATTGGGCATTACACAAATATTGAGGTTTCCGGTTGCCGACCGACCTTGCTAAAAACATACACACACACACAAAAACACACACACACACACACACACACACACACACACACACACACACACACACACACACACACATACACACACAGTTAAAATGATATTGGTCTAAAGCAAAAGGAGAAGGAACAAAATTGCACCAGCAGGTCTTGTATGAATGGTTTATATACTGCTCATCTACGCAGAGCTTGCGAAGTACTATATTAGGGTGATCCCAGCGTAAGTTTCAGTTTTGAGAACTAGAAGTGTAGTTTTTGCAGTGTGTGGTTTTACAAACAATTAAGGACAGGAAAAAAAACTCCCTACTGACCCAAAACAAATTTCCCCTGCAACCGGAAACATGAATATTTTTTCTTTTGGGCCTTATTGGGAAATATGAACTTGATGTGGCTGCTCTGTGTTTTGTGTCAGCAGTTGACGCTGTAAGGACATACAGTGGTGAGAAAAAGGTCGGTTTGGCCGCTCTATGACGTGTTGTAAAATATTCTGATATTTTGTTGTTGAGGAATTGAGATGTCTCCCAGAGTTGAATTATTTATACCTCCATCCCAGTGTATTATTATTAATAACAATAATAGTAATAAAATAAACGTGTGTAATGGCTTGTGCATTTATTTATTATGAACTATGTATTAAGTATGCTGGACGCAGAGGCCCAATTATTATTAGAGTGTAGGCTTCCCGGAAGGTCTGGAGTTTGAGTCCCGGCCGAGTCAAACCAATGACTTACAAAGTTGATACTTGTTACTACCTAGTCTGGCCCTTGGCATTACTAGGATAGGGCCATGACTGGTTAGTTCAGTATTAGGATAATGTAACTGAGTGTGATATCAGGTCATGGTGCCAGTGGCATGATTTACCAGTGGGGTAGTACTATAAAATCGCCATGAGTGTGCAGTTTCACAAGTCGGTACCCATACTGATATGACAATAAATATTGCTAGAATATAAAATCCCAACAAATAAACATGTAGTAAGTTGGTGATTTTCTGGGTTTTGTATGTAAACATTACAGGAACGTCAGTGACTCGATGCTGACAAAAGAAAATATTCAGCAGAATAAACATATTTACAACAACAACAACAACCCCAAGGGGTGGTGGGGTGGAATTGATGCCAGACATCGACAGTAGGTCACTCGAGAGGGGTCACACACTAGTGTGACGTATTGGGATGAAGACTCCAGTTTACGTGATGGTTAGAGTTGTATAGTCAGATGGTTTTGAGTTTCTGCCATGTTTATTTTAGATCGGTTTATTAGGCTCATCATTATAGTCTACTTTACTTTAAGTACCTTTATTTTTTAGGCATTAACTTTGCAAATATTTAAAGTCAAAATATGATGAATAAATGTTGGTGTGCACATGGAAATGTTTGACATCATGGAGTTTTGCAGTAGTCTGTTCTATTAAATTGACTTAGTAGTTCTTCTGTGCAGAAATAAGTGCTTAAAGTTACATTGCCGATGGTCTTGAGTTTCTGTCATTTTCTGAGGTAAATATATTAGGTTTATTGTTATAATCTACCTTACTTTACTTTGGAATAACTTTTATTTTGAATGGCTACCTTTTGAGATATTTGAAGTGCAAGCATGCACAATTAATTTTGGCAAGCACACCAAAACTCTGACACCATAGGCTTCTGCCATGTCAGGTTATGTTAAATTGCCTCCTTATTCCCTTCTATCTGGCGACAAATGTTTAATAAGTGCACCAGTATCTAAGTTAGGTATGTACAATAAAATCTAGATAGTTGTCTTGGTTTTTGGAAATTTGATGTTTTCAACGGACTATGCGGCTTTAATATGT
The DNA here is from genome assembly GCA_030323885.1 of Branchipolynoe longqiensis. Classification (NCBI taxonomy): domain Eukaryota; kingdom Metazoa; phylum Annelida; class Polychaeta; order Phyllodocida; family Polynoidae; genus Branchipolynoe; species Branchipolynoe longqiensis. The sequence continues at coordinate 51,533,287 of CM059193.1, read as the reverse complement.
CCCCCAGTATCTAAGTTGGATATGCAGGATAAAATCTAGGTGAGTTTTGGTTTTGCAGATTTGGTGCTTTCACCAGACTGCTGCTCTAAGCGCTGCATCAGGAGGTTGTCGATGGCTGGAATAGGTCATGCGTAACTAGGTCAGTGCAGGGAGGGTTCAAGCATCAGCAACATTAGCTCAGTGCTGGTTCCGGCAGTATGTGAAAGTATTCTCACACTGGTGCTTCTCACTAAACAAACAGGATAGCTGAATGAGTTGAGAGCTCGCTTCCTGTGTGTGGGGAGAGGTCCTGGGTCAATCGGCCGAGTCAAACCACAGACTTGCAAAGTTTGCACTTGTCGCTACCTTGCCTGGCGGTCAGTATTAGGATAGCGTGGCTGTGTGCGACAGTATGATCAAGGTGCCGATGACACAATATCCCAGTTGGGCAGCACTCAAGTCACATTATACTGATATTGAGCTAACCAGTCCTTGCCCTGTTCTTGAAATGTGCCAGGCTAGGTAGCGACAAGTATAAGTTGTGTATGTCATTGGTCTGACTCGACCCGGATTGGGTTGGCTACTGTAAGTACACCATGGCGATTAGCATCGTTATAGTTAGATCCTAGTTTTCTGGCATGCAGGTATATGTGGAGATCTAATTATCAGTTTGGTAGTGAATTTGTAGGTACATGTATTTAGTTTGAGGTGGTAGGTTGGCAAGGGACAGTTGCATGCGCCTGAGTGTGGTTAGGAATTGTGTGTGGGCTTGGGGCGGACAGGGGGGGGGGTGGGGGGGGGTCTTGGCAGGAGAGAAGGGCAATGTGACAATGTTGCTTCAACTTGCATGATTTTGGTTTTACACCTGAGCAACATCTGATGTTATTGCAGGATGGGGATAGATTTTTACTGGTGTGCGCACTCATCGAAGCTTTATAGTGCACCATGACCTGATATCCCACTCAATCACTCATCAATATGTTCGAGTGTCCAGCGAGATAATGATAATTATTTTTAATTCTTTATGTCGTCTCCACTTTGGATACAGCCCATAAACTGCCACTTGGAAAGCAGTCCCTGTTTCTGTATTCCATTATTGGTTCGAAATTTATAGCTTAACGTTCGGCGTTAATAGGATATGGCAAGGATTGCTTTGCTCAGTATCAAGAGAATGTGAACGTGATGTGACTGAGTGAGATATCTGGACATGGTGCTTGCATGTGTCTGGTAGTGGGGCAACACTATAAAGCAACCATGAGTGTGCACTGTCAAGAATCGGTGCCTGTCCTGATGTGACCTTAGATGTTGATAGAACGTATAGCACCAACTAACGAACAACTATCACTGATCTAACCTCGTGGGTTCGAATCCTGCAGGGTGATGTCGTCTGCCACATACACCTGTAGAAGCTTATGCTAACGTGTTTTTCTACGGTCATCATGTTGTTGCCTTAGATGTTGTGAGGACGTAAAACCCCTCCCGCTAAACCAAACCTTTTCTTTGCAGCGTTCGTCGTGATCGGGGTGTGCATATCGATGCAGCTGGGCACGATGCCCGGCTGGATGATGTTTGAGTGTGTGTCGGCCATGTTCCTTTTCTATACTGCACACTGGCAGACTTATGTCTCGGGCACACTCCGCTTCGGCAGGTAGGTTCCCACCACCCAGCATCTGTGAACCTTATTCGCACGAAACCCATTCCGGAGGTTTAAAAATGGCTGATACAAAGTGATAGCCGATGCTCTTCACAACACTTGTTTAGATAGTGCTTGAACCCCCGTCCTGATATGACCTTAGATTTTGCCAGGACGTAAAACTCCAGTAACCAACCTAGTGTTCAACCTCTGGTTTTACTTTTAGCGTGGATGAGCGAATTTCCAGCCAATCAGCAATTTTTAGTCCTATACATGGAATTTCTAACCTGTTCTCATCCTTGTTTTATGTCCAGGGAAGAAATATCTCCGCGATTATAAACAAGGACACTATCACATTTCAGTTCCCTCTGCTAATGTAGTTTAAGCAAAAGTTGATTTTCGGCAATAATAGGGTTGACAAAGTGTTAGTTTTCTATCAGTTAGCAAATATGTGTTCTACTATTTGAGAGAACAAACTTTATTTTGATTTATTTTTTATTTGAATTGATGAACAACTTAGAGAACACCAACAGATTTAAAGTGATGCATTTTAGGGCTGTACGTGTAGATTCCAGTGGGATCGGTGCAGCCGTTGGGATACATACTGCTATATATATATATTTTACCTCGGTACTAAGCCTCAGGCTAGGGAGAAGGAAGCACATCCGGGTCCAGCAATTAGCATAAATTACTCGCGAGCGATGGACGTTCGCGAGTTGTGCAGTGTTCTTTTTCTACAAATAACTCCAAAACTCGCAGTAAGTTTATGGAAATACTTCACAGGTTGCTTTATGAACACCTTTAGGATCTTTTGTGCGAATGTTATTACGATGGCGAATATATTTACGGAATTATTGCCGTTAAACCGATTCGTTATCCGGTACGCTAAACTGGACATCGCCAGTTTGTTTATTTCGTGCCGACTCTATTATCACTATTGTTTTAGCAGTTTTATGAGTTTAAACCCAAGAATACAGGAGGATGCATATTTCTTGTGTACATATGCTTATTATATGTTAATAAATCGAATTAATGGTGCATCTAGTGGTGTTTTTTCGAATTTATGGAATTATTTGATAAATAAACATGCATGTTTCTTTACTGCGTAGTAGACGGGGGCTTTGGAGCAGGGCCCGTAAAGGGTGTATGGAACCGGATTTTCGGTTCTGTTCCTGCCAGCCTAATATTTACTTGAAGGGACGTAGTGGCCGAATCGGTAGAGCGTAAGCTTCCAATGCCGAATGTTAGGAGTTCAAATCCCAGTTCAGTCAAACCAAGGACTTTAATTGCCTATAAAGAGAAGTAGTTTGCATCTCTGTTGTTTATGTAGATGTTGGTGATTGCCACATCACAGGTAAGATTTTTTCAACAAGCCGCCCATTGCCAAACGGAGCGATGTTGGCTGGAGCCTCATCACGTTTGGATTTTTCCGCAGTTTCTTTTATGGATTCATGGTGGAAATTAATCCTGGGTTTCTTTTATGGATTCCCCACATTTTTTGGGCGTACCTCCGAGTTTCGTAACATTTTCTCCAACTTGCTGGCGCAGTAGCCGCAGGAGGAAGAAGTGTACGGAACAGAGAGTGTGGGAGGGTACCGATATACTGGTCCCTACCCCTCGTTTGGTTTTGGTTTCGATACCGTTATCCTACGACATGACACGTTAGCTTACACGCCTGTGTTGGAACGGTGTAAATACGTTCTCGAACACCAGTATAGCCGCCCGTGGCCGAACGGAGAGCGTTGTTGGCTGAAGCCACATCACGTTTAAGCCACCCATTGCCCAACGGAGAGCGATTATGGCTGGAGCCACATCACGGTTATGCCGCCCGTTGGCTAACGGAGAGCGATGTTGACGGATGCCTCATCACGTTTAACCCGCCTGTGGCCGAGCGGTGAGAGATGATGGCTGTAGCCACATCCCGTTGTGTCGCCCGTTCCCGAACGGAGAGCGAGGTTGGCTGAAGCCACATTGCGCTTATGCCGCCTGTTGCTTAACGGAGAGCGATGTTGCCTGAAGCCTCATCACGTTAACCCGCCGGTGACCGAGTGGAGAGAGATGATGGCTCGAGCCGCATCACATTTGTCACCCGTTCCTGAACGGAGAGCGATGTTGGCTGAAGCCACATCATGGTTAAGCTGTCCGTTGCCAAATGGAGAGCGAAGTTGGCTGAAGCCACGTCACATTTAGACTGCTCGTTGACAAACGGAGAGCGATGTTGGCTGAAGCCACATCACGTTTAGCCAGCCCGTGGCCGAGCGGAGTGCGACGTTGGATGAAAGAGCGATGTGGGCTGAAGCCACATCACGTTTAACCCGCCCGTGGCCGAGCGAAGACCGATGTTGGCTGAAGCCACATCACGTTTGGGTTTTTCCTCGGTTTCTGGATAGATTCCAGTTGGAAAGTAATCCTGGTGTCTGTACTGATGCGGGCAAAGAATTGACAGGTCACAGAAGGTGGTTGACAAGGATGGCAAAGCGTATACTCTTTTCCTTCCACCGAGGAAAATCAAAGGAAAGCCATTTGACAAAACAAAAATGTTGGTGGACAGTGGCAATACCTCTTTTTAAGAGGTGGAGACCGCCACCAAGAGTGGGAGCATGTCAATGCAAGCGTCCCTTTAAAAAAAATCCAGAGTGGATTTTTCAAACCGTCGGGCCGTCAAGAGTGGATGGTCCGGTCCAACCTACGGGCTGCAGACCAGGGGACGGGTACCACCTGTTTAAGCAGGGGTACCCTCCCAATAAAACCTTCCCCAGGACAGGGAACAAGTAGATTTCGCTAAGCAAAACCCGAAAGTTACGCTACCACCTGTGGTTTTGCAAGCAACGCAAACACCTGTAAGAATTTTGAAGCAAATGGCTTACACAAATGACCTTACATATGGTTGAAGGTGTGCGTATTCCATTTGTGCACATACCAGTAAAGGAGTCTACTCCTTTCCCTTATCGATTCGATCTCACCGAATGAGAGGCACTGGCTAACCAGGGGGCATAATTTTGTGACAAAGGAATTATTGAAAAAAGGGGAATTTATTTCTTATATTTCCCCCCCTGGATCTATGAGATTCATACTACACGATTCCGATTTGCTAACGTGACCGGAAATACCTAAGATTCTTTGGGAGGAACAATTGTTTGAGTTCACCTGTATGCCTGCCTAATGGTTAGGCTTGTGCTCGTCGTTTGGTTACCAAACTACTAAAAACTAATTTTTTCGCTTATGGCGAGAAAAGGGCATGTTATGTTTCCATATTTTGATGACACATCATGGCCCAATCAAGTCTGGACTGCACAAATGCAGTTCACGACCTGTGTGAAACATTTACTAAACTTGGATTGTATATCCATAAGGAAAAGTCGGTTTGTTAACCAACTAAAGTACTGAAATGTTTATGGTTTCCTTCTGGACACTAAACATAGGAATCTGTCTTCGACAGAACAGAAACTAGACAAGGTTTTAGATACGGCGACCGATTTGGTTAATCTAAAGCGGCCGAAGATACAGTAATTTGCAGTCCTTATCAGAATTATGATTGCCTATGCCCCTGCTATTCTGTATGGGAAAGTGCACGTTAAATCCCTAACGTTAGCGCGTACTAAAGGCGTTTTTGAACAACTAAAATTTTCGGCATACGGTTTACAGGTTTTTGAGTGGTGGTTTAAACATATAAACACTGCTCCAAATCCGATACGGATGGGTGAACCCAACGCGATAGTCACCACAGATGCGTTGGTAGAAGGTTGGGGTGCCCATCGTGACGATGTAGCTACATGAGGCAGATGGTTAGATGACAAAATGTCTGATCATTTTTAATGTCTTAAGAGTTGAGAGCGGTTCTACGGCAATGGCGTAGGTTCGTAACATGGGACAGACAAAGTAAACCATGTAATAAAATAGCCAAATTCATTTGAATTGGGCGCAAGACCAGGATGTTTGGCTACCGATAGCATATATCCCATGTAGCCAGAATACTTTGCCAGATAGCAAAAGTAGGGCTTTCCATGACCATTTACAGGGATCATTGAGTAAAAACATTTTTGACAAGATTGGTCACAAATGGGGTCGACCATAGGTAGACTTATTTGCGTCAAGAGATAACTGTAAGTTAGTGAGATATTTTTCTTCGCATCCACAGCTGATGCTTGGCGAGGGGATGCTTTGTCATTTGATTTTGGGAAAAATAATTATTTTTATTTTTTCCCACCATTCGGCATTATCAGACGAGTGGCCAGGAAGATCAGAAGGGATCGGACACACACAATTCGGATCGTGCCCAAGTGGACGCACAGCTTTGGTTAGCAGTGGTGACTTTGCAAGGAAGGGACTGCCTACGATTCCCAAGAAAACGTGGGAAACTGTTCCACCAAGGTCCTCTGAACGTTCACGGGGACATGTCGACAACACTCCTAGCATTCCTTTTCTGAATAAACATTTGGAAGAAAATAGAGACTGATGTCCCATGCTTGGAGGAAAGGAATGGTGAAAATGTATGCCAGCTATTTAAAGAAATGGGGTGTGCATTGCTTGGTTTAAAAAAAGGTTAAACCTTTAAAAACCCTACTATAAAAATCCGACTATAGCTTAAGGAGTAAGTTTTCTAAGAATCTTAGAAGATGAACGAGTAGGGGTTGGAGCCATTAATGTGCCAAGATGGGCATTTTCACTGATCCTACCACGAGTGGACTGACAGACAATTGGTAAACACCGGATTATACACTGGTTGTTACGGTCCGTTTATGAAAGGAATCCCCCGAAGCCCGAATTTAGTCGGGTTTGGGATGTTTCAGTAGTGTTTCAGTTGTTTAAGGCTTGGCCTAACAATGCTCATTTGGCAGTTAAACAGCTAGGATTTAAGTTGGCAGTACTATTACTATTAGTAACAGGACATAAAGGACAAACTATGATAGCATTGTCACTGGAGGGACTTGAGATTGATAAAAAAAAAAAAAAAGCAGGCAACGTTCGACTTAACACAATTAATTGTTGAAGTCAAACCGCTATGGGGACACGTTATCCACGGTCCATGTTGATTATTTCCCGAACGACAGGAAATTGTGTGTAGTTCAGCCATTCGGGCTTATATTTCCAAGACTAAACATATTAGGAATTCCAGACAGCTTTTCGTGAGCTTTATCAAGCCACACAAACCCATTTCAAGAGACCTTCTTGCAAGATGGACCACTAGAGTCCTAAAAGTAGCAGGGGTGGATACGGGATGCTACGCTTCCCATTCAACTAGAGGAGCCATGGTCTCCAAAGCACGACTGCTAGGAATCTCCATCAAGAGAATCCTTGCAGATGCAGGCTGGACAACTGGTAGTCGTTTGTAAAACATTAAAACAAACAACTAGAAAAGTCAAGCAGCCGTGCCACATGCTTGCTCACCGATTAACAGAATAGGTGGGGAAGAATGTTGTATATGAACTATTACTTCCCTTCCCATAAGATTAAGTTTAAACAAGTTTAGAATTTCGACAATAAAACCCTAAATCTCGGCTAAAACATCAGAGCGTGCATAAACACGTCCGATGGGTCTGGGTCCGAATGCCCGACCTCCTCTCGCTGCCAGAAGAGTCGCCATTGACGTCTTCTAGCAACGCTTTACGGCCGGAAACCCGGGGCCTCGCAAATGTTGGCAATTTCGAGTCTGCCATGGTATGTAGCCCGCATTTCCAAATGTGGGTTAATCGGCCCAAGCTCGCAAATGTCACAAGGCGAGTAGTCTCGTCCACTTCACTACCAAGGTAAAATAGTATAGTTATACGAATCTTACCTGGGTATAGATAATGGATAACTGTTGTTTTTCCGAGGTATAAGCCTCGGATAGACGTGGGCTAGGGCCCGCCCGCCACACCCTACCACGTCTATTGCGTTCTTGTACCAAAACGAAAACATCATAGTATCCATTGTTTTGATGTCATTTTTATCCTGAATAAGTAGGTAAAGATTGCTGGACCCGGATGTGCTTCCTTCTCCCTAGCCCGAATCTGGATTGCCAGGATTGCAGCATTGCGATTTTTAGAAGTTAAGATAACTACAACTTAAAACAACCACAACCCTTGCGGCGACCGTAACTCGCCGCATCGGCCAGAACACCGTGCGGTTTTTTTAAAGTCGGAGTTATCTTATGCCTTGGTCACAAATGCGGCGGTCACCATACAGTGCTGCGGTCTGCAGTGTGTCTTGCGGTTTATGCAAATGTTACAGTGTTGTGCTCTGTGGTTGATCTCTTCACAAATCGTACGGTTTGTGTTGAATTTATACACATATTTAATATACAAAAAAAAGTCATAACTTTCTTAATATTGGTCACACAAACATGAATTTTGAACCATATTAATATTCATTTTACAAAATGTTCATTGGTGTCAACAAAGGTGATTGTACAGTGTTGTGGACTCTGGATTGCCAGGATTGAAGCCTGTGGCATTGCGATTTTTCGAAGTTAAGATAACTACAACTTAAAACAACCGCAACCCTTGCCGATCAAGGGCAAGCGACTTGATAAGACCAAGATGTTCGGGGGCCAGTTGCAACAATTGTTCAAGCAAGTGGAGATGGGCAGCAAGTGTGGCAAGCACATGGAGGCCAACAAGAAGGCTGCAGACGGAAATCCTACCCGCTTCAAGAAGACGAGGCAGGATTTTCGCAGTCGTCGCACCTGACAACGGGGAGGCCGGTTCAGACAAACTACGGCTACCAGGCCAGGGGGAAGGGGCCAGAGGCATACATTCGGCTGGAACAGTGGGAACAGACCCTTCAAGAGGGAGTTCTCTTCACAGAAACCGTTCCCCCACCCAGGCAACAAGTAGAAGTTGCTACGCAAACTCCAGTAAGCGACTTTACCATGGGTAACTTAGTTAATTGCTTACCGGAATGGAGTAACATTATGGAAAATCTAACAATCCTTAGCCTTGAGGAGCCAATTCAGAATAGCATACATACCCTTTCCTTATCGATTTGATGCTTCTGAGCTTCACACTTTAAATGATTAAGTTTTGAAATTTTGTGTAAAAGGCATCATAGAGCCAGTGCAGCATGTGGCTAGGGAATCTTTCTCGAATATTTTCTCGAGACCCAAACCAAATGGCATATCAGACTAATTTAGGATTTAACGAGGTTAAACAAAATAGTAGAGTATACCCATTTTTAAATGTTTTCACTGGATACAGCTAGAGATTTAGTAACCCAAGACTCTTGGCTCGCTAGTGTGCATCTTAGAGATCCATACTATACAGTACCAATTTATAAACCTGACCGTAAATTTCTCAGCTTTTGTTGGAATGAGGAGCTTTACGAATTCACCTGTATGCCAAACGGGCTAGCTTATGCTCCATGCATTTTCACAAGGTTATTAAAACCAAAATTCTCCCACATCGCTAGGAAAGGACACATTGTTTCCTTACATTGATGATTCGTTTATTGTTGCATAAACACAACATTGTCAAACAGCAATAGGAGAGCTTTGTGACACATTTAACAATTTATGTTTCTCCATACCTGAAACTAAATCAGTATTATCACCTCCAAAGAAATTAAAGTTTCTGGGTTTTGTTAATGACACAACAGATATGACAGAAGGTTGATAAATATACAATGGCAAACCAATTATTACAGTTGCATAAGCCAAGGATAAGACAAGTCACAATTTTGATAGCATATGCCCCTGCTATTTTATATTGCAAGGCCCTTATTTAATCGCAAGAAATAGATGAGAACTTAGCGTTGGCTCGCACTAAAGGGAACTTTGAAAGGCCCCTGACGATTTCTGCTGAAGGCCTAGAAGATATTATGTGGTGGTTGGCACACATTGAGAATTCTCCCAACCCCATTAGAATGGGCGAACCCAATATGACAGTTACGACTGATGCTTCGCTAGAAGGATGGGGGGGCTCATAGAGACCAACAGGCAACTGGTGGTCGGTGGATGGAAGATGAAATCTCCGATCACATTAAATGTACTAGAGCTCAGAGCTTTTTATTTAGGATTACGTAGTCTAGTTCACCTACCTAAAAATCATGTAAGGGTATTAACAGATAATACGTCAGCCATGGCTTACATACGTAATATGGAAGGGGCTCGTTCCAAACCATGTAACCAGTTAGCCAAGCTAATTTGGGACTGGGCAGAGGAACAAGACATATGGCTAACAGTAGCATATATCCCAGCCAGTCAAAATACTTTAGATGACAGGAAAAGTCAACATTTCCATGACCATCTAGAATGGTCATTAAATCACAGTATTTTCAATTACATTTGTGATAAATGGGGCAAGCCAGACATTGATTTGTTTGCATCACGCAACAACAAAAAGTTACCCAAATATGTGTCTTTGCATCCAGAGCCAGAAGCCTGGAGAGTGGATGCATTTTCTCTGATTTGGAATAATAAATTTTATTACCTATTTCCACCATTCAGCGTTATCAGCAGAGTGGCCCGAAAGATCAAGATGGATCACTCACATGCAGTACTGATAGTACCGGAGGGGGGCACACAACCATGGCCAGCGGCAGTGAAATTAGAAGCAAAAGACATGCTCAGGTTTCCATGAGAAAGGAACAACCTACAACATCAAGGACCACTAACAGTCCACGGAGACGTGTCAACGACACCCCTTTTAACATTCCTTTTTTAAGGAAACATTTAGAACAATATGGATTAGACAAAATCACACAAGAAAGATGATTTCACACGCCTGTAGAAAAGGAATGGTTAGATTATATACAAGCTATTTAAAGAAATGTGGACTTCACTGTTTGCTTAAAGGAGTTAAGCCATTAAAACCTACAATAGCTCAGATTGTTAGAAGATGAAGGCTTAGGATTTGGTGCAATTAATGCAGCATGATGTGCAATTTCAATCATTCTACAGAGGATAGATGGACAAACGATTGGAAAGCACTGGTTTATTAGGTCGGTGTATGATAGGAACCCACCCAAACCCAAATATAATAGGTTTTGGGATGTAGCAGTGGTTTTTAAGTTATTCAAGTCATGGCCTAGTAATAGACATTTAGCATTGAAGGAACTAGGATTTAAGTTAGCAGTGCTGTTGCTGCGAGTGATGGGGCATAGAGGCCAACAAATTGTGGCATTGTCCCTGGACGGACTAGAGATAGACAACAATAAGGCAACGTTCGATTTGGAGACATTGCTAAAGTCAAACCGTACAGGGGACCCACTTTCCACGGTTCATGTAAATAGTTTTCCAGATGATCTACGTATTTGTGTAGTGTCAGCCAATTAGGGCGTATATATCCAAGTCATGTGGAATAAGGAATTCCAGACAGCCTTATGCGGTTTAATAAAGCTTATCAAAAGCTATCTCGAGAGACACACTCGCAAGATGGACCATCAAGGAGCTTAAAGAGGCTGGCGTCAATACTGGACGCTATGCATCCCACTCAACGAGGGGGCCCATTGTCTCTAAAGTAAGACATTTAGGAATCTCAGTGAAGAGAATCCTGGCGCACGGCGGCTGGAAGACGGCTAGATCGTTTGCAAAACATTACAACAAACTACTAGAGAAGTCGGCCTGGCGACTCGCTTACTCACCAACTAAAAGACTGGTGAGATACACAAAGTTCTATTTTTGGACTGAAACATTTTATGTTAAAGAATAGTATAAAAAATGAGATTACGTAAAGTTCTCCCTGGACTACGAGTAGCCAGAGGGGTAGTACCGAGGTAAAATATTATAGTTATACGAGTCTTACCTAGGTACAGATAATGGATAACTGTTGTCTTCCCGATGTACGAGCCTCAGATAGTCGTGGGTCAGGGCCCGCCAACCCTACCCTACAACGACTATGATGTTGGCTAGTGTCGAAACGAAAACATATTAGTATCCATAGAATTTTAAGATCATTTTTTATCCTATTAAGTATGTAAAAGATTGCTGGACCCGGATGTGCTTCCTTCTCCATGACCCACGACTATCTCCATGACCCACGACTATCCAAGGCTCGTACCTTGGGAAAACCAGTTATCCATAACTGAACCTAGGTAAGACTCGTATAACTATACTATACTATATATATATATTTATATATATATATATATATATATATATATATATATATATATATATATATATATATATATATATATATAAACTTATCCAGCTGAGGTGGAGAAGAAAGAGAAAGAGCTGGGATGGATTGAGAGAGTTTATTTTTCTCTTTGACAGGAAAATATAGCCCCATCGAATAATAAAACTTGTCAGAGCAAGTGATCCATACAACTTCTGAGGAATCAGTACCAAGAACTGCCGGTGGCGGCGCCACCGTAGGCAAATGAGTGCCACAGTGAATAGATCTGGGTCTGTTAGTGGACAATAACGGATCATAATAATAATAGGAAATAATAAGAAATACCTCATACCGATGATTTTATACACGTATATAAATATACTAACTATATATATATGTATACATATATATACATATATATAAATATATATATATATAAAAGAGAATGGCTAGTGACACAGTACTACTGTCCCTAACATTCCACTTCGCTATCCCCACCACCGGATGGGATGGGATGGCTGTGAATAGGTATGAATATGGTAAGGACTGGCTTGCTCAGTATCCGGATAATGTGAGTGAGTGGGATATCATGCCATGGTGCCTGCGGCCTGATCTCCCAGTGGAGCAGCACTATGCAGTCACAAGTCGGTAGCCATCCTGTTATAACCTTACGTGTTGCCAGGGTGTAAAGCTACAACAAACTATTGTGTGCAAAAAGTGTAAGTAGCTGATTATGATTGGCCGAAAGCCCACGCCAAAATAAAAACAAACAAAATTGTCTCTGGTCATGCGGAAGTGTGGGTGTGAGTGGTTCTGGCAGTTCTTAGCTGGTGGTGTGATCTTACTCCAAAAATGGTGTTAATCTTACAAAATAATTACTCAAACATCCTGAATTTTAGGTAGCATTTAAGACAAATATATAGCAAACTAAACATATTTGTTTGATCGGTTTTTGAAAGATTGTGGTCCACAACTAGTTCATCAAAGAATGTGGTATGTGCTGTCCTGTCTGTGGCAAAGTGCATATAAAAGACCCTTTGCTGCTTATTCGACAGAGTACCCTATGTGGCAGCAGTGGGTTTCCTCTAAAGAAATATGTCAGATGTCATGTCAGAATGACTATATGTTTGATGTCCAATATGTTTGCTTTGTCTTGTCTTGTAGGATTGACGTGACAGAGTCTCAGTTCTGCGTCATCGCTTTGTACACAATATCTGGTTTGTTCGGGACAGCCTTTTGGTCCAACACAGTACGTATTACCCAGCACCTTCCGCTTCATGTCAAGCCGTCTTATTGGCTTGCAATTTATCTTGAGAATTAAACAAATATATTAAGATTCGGTCGCTTCCTAGTCCCTTATCGTCTGCTTGAATATGGTCTTTGATGCCGACACGGCATTAATCAATCAAACTTTCTCATCGTTCATAGCCTTCTGAGTTAAATTTCAAATTAGCACAAACTCGCCTCCGTGCTCTTGTAACTTACCAAGCCCTGTCTGTTTGCCCATGCTGGGAACAGACGCGGTCACCGAATCGGTAACGGCACAGGCTTCCCGTGCGGAAGGCCGGGAGTTCGAATCCCGGCGCAGTCAAACCAATGACTTACAAAATTGATACTTGTCGCTACCTAGCCTGGCGCTCTGGATTAATACGATAGGACAAGGACTTGATGTGATTGTTTGGGGTATCGGGTCATGGTGGCCTGGTCCCCCAGTGGGACAGCACTATAAATTCGTCATGAGTGTGCACTGTCACAAGTCGGTACCCGTCCTGATATGACCTTAGATATTGCCTGGGCATTTAAACAGGGATGAAAGATTTCGCGGATTTCCGCCATTTTTTTATTTACTGATTAACGGTAAGCAAAATTCCAAGGAATCCGGATGTATATGACAACATTTGGGGAGTTCGAATCCAGTTCTTATATGACCTTAGATGGTGCTAGAACATAAACCCAAACAAGAACAAGTTGGATTAGATATGGGTGATAATATAGTCACAAGGACAGTTGAAGACTGACTTGCAGCATTTTTCTGCGATTCCTTGACAGTGCTAATCATATAGGGAAAAACCCACGTTTTCGCGGAAATTCACCGTTGGTGTAATAATCTCGGCTTGATTTCCGCGGGTTTTTTGCCGGAGACCACGTTCATCCCTGTTTTAACAAATTAATTAAACAAATAAAACCTGTGGAGTAACGGTGTCTTGTTTCGCTTGGCTGCAGGTCCCTGTGCTGGGCATGCAGTTGCGTTTCCTCGTGTTATGCTTCAGTGTCTGTGTCGCCATTTTTGCGAGCCAATCCTATTTTAGCGTTATACGCGCTGGTGGCATCGGCAAGAATGGGTCCACCATAGCTGTGAGTATCATCACTGACGCACCCCCCCCCCTCCCGTATTTGAGGCTGAGCCAGGTGGCGCCACCTGCTAGCTGGCCTGCACCAAAGTTCACTATCAAAATTTTAATAAACTTTAAAGTTGCATAGTCCAGTGGTTTTGTGTTTGTCATTTTCTGAGAAAAATATATTAGCTTCATCATTATAAATATAACTTACATCACTTTGCTTTAAAATATACAACCTAGGGAACATTTGAGGTGTAAACATACCAAATTAATGTTGGCATACTTGTCAAAACTCTTCGCTTAAAGCATAACCTTATCTAAGTTGGATATATATGTTCAAATCATGTTTAAGTGTTTTTATTTTGAATAGTTTATGCTATTATCAGACTGCAACTTTTGAGTGTCTCTCCATTTTCTGATATTAAGTACATTATATTGATGGTTATAAATATAATCTACTTAACTTTATTGTAGATAAATATATTAGGTTGACCATTACCTACTTTACTTTGATTTGAAGTAACTTTTATGTGTACAGTGTCTCGCACTTTGTACCACGTGATTATTTCGTTGGGTCACCTTGATAAATAGGAAAATAATGATTTCGGCTTCTATTATTCATTTTTAATGTAAATTAGTACCCATTGAACCGTTCATAACGTGCGCGTGTTGGTGTTGTAATGACTAGTGCTGCCATTTGTCTGCCCTACAACTTTCAGGGTACGAGTGTGCTGTCGCCACTGTTGCCGTTCGCTGTGGTAATCGTGCTGACGCTGATGATTTGGCAGAAGTCCGACACCCACATATACGAGAATCACCCTTGTCTGTACATCCTCAGCTTTAGTATGGTCGGCGTTAAAATCACAAATAAACTCATTGTAAGTAAACCATCTCGTCTAACCTAAACTTAAAGCATTATTACCTTATTACTTTAAAAACCACAAGCACACGTCTGTGTTTTGACTACCAAAAATACACATAACATAGTTGAGACATTTATCTTCCTTTTCCTTCAAAATATGATACTTTTAGATTAAAACAATTGAAGAGTTCAGGCCCAAAACTCTGTAAACGCCAATCTAAAAAGTCAATTAAATTATAACATTTTTACGTGAGGGTAATTTTAGTTCTCACTAATTCCACTTTTCTTGTGGTGAAATATGATTGTGAAGCAATGAACCAAAAAATAAGAACGTAAAGAAAATGAAGGTTTGATTCCAATGTTGACCTGAATTTTTGGATTGACGTTTACAGGGTTTTGTGCCCGAACTCCTCAGTTGTAGTTGAAAAGCTGTTGCATTTTTGGCTGTGTTTTTGAGTGTTGGGATATGTTTGTTGATGTGGTTCAACCAGTAAGCAATGAAGCCTTCTAATGGCCGACTGGACAAAATTCAACATTCATCTGCCCCTAAATTCGTTATTTTCGCGGGCTCACTTTCGTGTCATCAGGCTTTGCAAAGTATGAAGCTGGAACATCCCTTAATTGGGACGCTGATACAAAACTGTTTATACACAACAATTGTATTAATTTATGTCTTTTTTTTTTTATTATCAAAAATGAACATTGTTTTCGGTTGGGTGCCCATTCACGGTATTAGGGCTTCTTACTTCATCTTCCGAACACCGGAAGTTAAGTATCAGGGGAGAGAGGACAAGCTCGCGCAGGCCGGAAGTAGCCCCAGTTTGAAACTCGGCAGCGAAGTGGCAACAGCGAGTTGGAGGAGGCTACTAAAGGTGAGTTTTAAGGAGGATAAAACCAAATATATTGGATTATTATATTTATATACATTAGATTGTTATACAATCTATTTGTTTATGTGAACAGTGGTGCTAAAAGCCCGTTTGTTGTCGTTTCAGAACGACCAGTAAGACTGCGAGAACAAGTGCACGTACACAATCTCGGCCGTACGATCGAAGCTTCTAGGCTATCATTGACGGAGTGGTCGCATTACTGAATAGTTGGTTGAAATCCAAACAAATCATGGCAAAAATGATGTCTACTGAAGACCAGCCACCGATATCGCTACATTGTTTAAGCGAGTCAGAGAGTGAAATGGAGGCACCGCAGAGGCTAGCCAAAACTAAACCGCGAAAAAAGATGGTGGCGGATACAAAAGCTAAGACGCGTACGAAGAACGTCGATGTAGGTCAAGCTAGTATTGTGAATAGCGGGGCCGGTTTACCTGAGAAAGAATCAGGAACAGACTTGTCGGAGTTCAAAAAGATGTACGACGAAATGCTGGTGTTACGAGAAGAAGCAAAGGCTTTCCACAGGGATTCTGAACGTTTTCGTGACGAATGGCGTTATGAACGCGAATCCGAAAAGTCGCCGTTTGAAAGTTTCAGAATGCCACAGCCGCCTAAAGCGTTGACAGCAGAGCAGCCAAAGGCAACAACTACACAGATTAGTAATGCTAATAATAATGCGGTTCAGCGCACGGAAACCAAGCCACGGCGGGAGTTTAAATGAGACACACGTCTACATCAGAGAGCTCTACTGACAGAGCTTCAGGAAACTTATATGAAGGTGAAGAAGCCGGTAACCCCACGGATTACTACCATCCAAGTGTTATAGTGGCCCAAATGAGGGAGCACAGAAACATTTGAAGACCATTCAGCAGCGTGCCGTCGATCCCGAGAGGGGGGCGTGGCCGGGGAAACCCAAGCAGGGGTCTAATAGAAGTGAGGCACCCTCGCCAGGTGGGTGTCTCCACAGTCCTAATTAAGGGTAAGAAACCTTTAAAAATGTTTAAAGCAGGAAACATAATAAATGACTATAAATTCTGGTCAAAACTAACTAGTGATAATTGGATTTTAAATTGTGTAGTAGGCCTAACTATACCATTCGAAAATACCCCAATACAAACAAGAGAACCGTTTGCATTTAAGATGGATAGTACAGAAAGAAAATTTGTAAACTTGGAAGTAGCTGAATTAATTTAAAAAAAAAAAAAAAGGGGGTGCTATTGGAGGTGAGTCCAGTACAGGACCAGTGGATCTCGAATATTTTTCTGAGACCTAAGCCAAATGGAAAGTTTTGTATGATCCTTGACTTAACAGAATTAAATAAAATAATTCATTACGAGCACTTCAAGATGTTTAATTTTAAAACCGCGTTAGATCTACTGAATGTAAATACGTGGATGGCGAATGCTGATCTAACTGACGCTTATTACTCTTTAAATATAAAGAAGGAACACCAGGTCCTGCCGAATGGGTTGGCACCAGGACCACGCATTTTTACAAAATTGCTGAAGCCTATCTACTCAGAGATGGGAGAAAGGGGACATATTTGTTTCCCCTATTTGGATGATAGCTTTGTCATAGGACGGACTTATGAAGATTGTTTACTAGCAATAACAGAGTTGGTAGACATGTTTGAAACATTAGGGTTCACAGTTAACCAAGAGAAATCTGTCTTGAAACCTACTCGGTGTCTAAAGTTTTTGGGGTTTGATATAAACTCAGCAGAAATGATAGTTTCACTAACAGAAGAAAAAGTGGGAAAATTGTCATTAGCAATAGAACAAATTTTAGGAGAAGACTTCCCGATCATCAGGCAGGTGGCGGGAATAGTAGGCCTTATGGTGGCTTATTCACCAGCAGTAGATTACTCTGGGGCACACTTTAAACAACTAGAAAGAGATAAGATTAAAGCATTAAAAAGAAGCAAAGGAGACTTTAATGATAGAATGTGGATCTCTGAGGAAGGAAAGTCAGATATTTACTGGTGGATGAAAAATATGAGGAAATCAAGGAAAATAAGACGGGAAGAACCCAAGGTCGAATTACTAACAGCTGCTAATGGGATGGGGGGCGCATACAGAGTTCACGCAGATGGGAGGACGCTGGCACCCAGATGAAATCATGAAAACATAAATGTGTTAGAATTAAAAGCGATTTACTATGGCCTAAAAAGTTTATGTAGGGTAGAAAATACTCATATTAGGATAAGAACAGACAATACTACAGCCCTGGCTTATATCAAAAATATGGGGGGCACCAAATCAGAGCATTGCTTAGTAGAAGCAATAAAGATATGGGAATGGGCAGAGTTATCTAGAAATTGGTTAACGATTACTCATATACCGGGTGTAGAGAATGTCTTGGCAGATCTACGCTCTCGAAGGTTTTTAGACCATTTGGAATGGAAATTAAATGAAAACATTTTTAATAGTCTATGTGAGAAGTGGGGCACACCCAAGATAGATATGTTCGCATCCAGACTCAATGCCCAGTTACCTATATATGTGAGCTGGGAACCAGAACCCGAAAACTGGAAAACAGATGCTTTCTCATTTGACTGGGGAAATAATTTTATTTATTGCTTCCCACCATTCAGCCTCATCCCCCATGTAGTAAGGAAGCTACAAAAAGACAGGATGAGGGCCATTGTTGTCGCCCCACACTGGCCAGCTCAGCCGTGGCATCCACTTCTACAAGAGGAGTCAGTGGAACAGCAACGATTCCCAAGGAAGGAGGGAAACCTATCTGGTACAAGTAGGAAGGTCGGACGAGGGACTAAGCAATATAAGATTAACGGGGTACCTCTTCTGGCCAGAACATTACAGGGCTATGAGGTAGATAATAAAACTCTCCAGTATTTCAAATTCACGTGGAGGGATTCAACGAGAAAAAACCATATAAATAGATGGGCCGTTTGGGCCTTACAAAAAGGGGTGAAAGTATTAAACCATAGGATTGCAGATGTACTACGTTACTTACGTATATATTTTGAAACTGGTGTAGGCTATGGGGCATTAAATGCTGCACGATGTGCACTAAGTTTGATGCGCGAAAAGGAAGAAAGCAAGGCAGGGGTGGAAATAAGGCGTTTTATTTTACGCCTCAACAGAGTATACAGAGGAACAGCTCAAGGGGAGCAATACAAATAATGACAACAGAGGAGATAAGAGGCTCATGAGGAGCAATGCAAAGGCAAGCAATAAACAGGGGGCTCATAAGGAGCAAGAGGAGATAAGGGCTCATGAGGAGCAGGGAAATGTACAGGGTAATGATAAAGTTCAAGCAGAGTCAGTGTCTGAGGGTGGTCAGTGAGGGGGTGCCGAGGAAGCCCTCCACCAAAGAGTAGGAGAGGGCTCGAGGCGCGCCCGAGGCGGGGGCACGGGGCGCCCGAGGCGGGGGCCGGAGATCTGGGTGAGAGGAGGGTCGTGAAGGCGGTGTCGTGAGGGTCGGCGGCTGGGCTGTCTGGGGAGGGTCCCTCGTGAGGCTGGGCTGTGTCATCTGAGGTGTGAGGTGCGAGGTGAGGGTTCCCTGTGTTGGCGGGAGTGTCCGGGGCCTGCGTCGACAAGGGGCGGGCGGCCAAAGATAGAGGAGGCCCGCTCCTTGGAGGGATCCGGTGAGGAGGTCCGGCGAGGTTTGAGCAGGAGGGCAGCGAAGTCCTCAGGGCTGGGCGGGGTGAGGAAGGTGGTGTCGTGGGGGTCGGCGGGTGTGCCATCGGAAGAGGATTCCTCGTGGGGCTGGGCTGTGGTCTGAGGCGTGAGGCCCGAGGTGATGAACCCCGGCTCTGACTGGGCGTCGCTTCGATCGGTGATCTCTGGGGGGTTGTCGGTGGTCGTGACGGTCGGCGGCTGTGGTATCGGCAGAGGGTTCCTCGTGAGGCTGGGCTGGGCTGTGGTCTGAGGCGTGAGGCCCGAGGTGATGAACCCCGGCTCTGACTGGGCGTCGCTTCGATCGGTGATCTCTGGGGGGTTGTCGGTAGTGGTGAGGAGGTTGTCGGCATCGAGGTGGTGGTGAGGCGCCGGAGAGGGCCGGCCGGTGGGGGGGGGACGGCGGATCAAAAATCCGCCGAGGCAGCCGGGGTCTGTGCTCCCCGGGGCGGTGCTTGAGGTGGCGGGGGGGGGGGGTGCGCTCCCCCGGCGACGTGTGCCCGAGGTGATGGGGTGGGCGGTGGGCTGTAAGCCATCCGAAGCCGACGGGCCGTGATCTGTCGGAGGGCAGCCTCGGCGCCCGAGGGCTGGTCCCGAGGCGCCGGGGAGGGACCCGGGGCCGAGCTCGGGGAGGCGCGTCCCGGCGTGCCCGAGGAGGGGGCCGGCGTGGCCGCGGCGGTCGTCCGGGGTCCCTTCCGCGGTGCTTGAGGCGGCGGGGGAGGGCGCGCCCCCGCGGGGGCGTGTGCCCGAGGTGCTGGGATGGGCGGTGTGCTGTAGGCCGTCCGCCGCCTCGGGGTGGGCGGTGGGGTCCCCTCGGGCGCGGCGGTGGGCGCCCGAGGTGCTGGGGCGGTCGGCGTGGTGTAGGCGGCTTGTCGCCTCGGCGCAGGCGAGGGGCTCTCCGGTGGCCCTCGGGGGTCCCCCCGATTCGAGGGCGTCCAAGCGGGCCTCAAGATGGAGGAGAGCCTGGAGAATCGCCGTTGTCCCGGTGCCCGAGGCGGGGTCCGAGGGTGCCGACGGAGACGCCGAGGGTGAGGCGTGGCCAGTGCGCTCGGCCGGGAGCTGTGGCGGCCCGTGCCCTTTCCGTGTCTGGGCATCCTGGAGCGGTCCGAGGGGATGCAGCGGTCCGAGGTGAAGAGATGCCAAAAGAAAAATGGAGTAGAGCTGGAGGCGGCAGGAGGGCGAGTGCCTGAGGGAGGCCGGCCGGCGGCCTTATAAGGGGAGGGGGACGGGCGACAGCAGGTGAGGTGTGAATGCTGCCGGCCCGGGGGAGGGCGAGAGGCGGTGAGCAGCGGGCGTCGGGTGAGGCGCGAATGCTGCGCGACAGGGGGGTGGGGGAGGGAGCGGCGCGCGTCGGGTGAGGTGTCAGCGCAGCGACACAGCCTGGGGCGGGGGAGGGTCTCTTCCTTTCCTCGCATCAAACGTAATGCTTCGCATTACGACCAATTTTGCCAAGATCAGCGGAGAAAATGGTTGGTGACCATTATTTAGTTAAATGGCTATGTAAGAGCTGCCATGAGCAGCGACCGCCACAACCCAGATATGATAGTTTCTGGAGTGTGGAAGTGGTATTAAATTGGATTCTTAAACTCCAACGTAATTCACAGTTAAGCTTGAAAGCACTCTCATATAAACTTGTTGTGTTACTGTTACTGGTCTCATCACAAAGGGGCCAGACTATCTTAAGCCTGGAGGTGGACAGAATGAGAGTGGAAGAGGAGTCTATAGTATTTAAGATGAAAACATTGCTTAAACATAACCAATTGGGTCAACCACTTGACTCGGTGAGGTTCTATAAATATTCAACTGACAAAAATTATGTGTTGTCAAAGCATTAAAATGCTATGTGTTAAGAACGGAGAAGGTGAGGAGAGGAAATACACAACTGTTATTCTCTTATATAGGGCCACACAGACCTATTTCTAGGGCAACCTTGGCCCGTTGGACCATTGAGGTATTAAGATTAGCAGGAATAGACACCACTAGATACAAAGGTCACAGCACCAGAGGAGCGTCTGCATCCTCGGCAAATTTAAATGCAATTATGCGTAACACTTCCTGGCGAGATAGCACTAGTTTTGCAAGGTTTTATCATAAATCAATTGATGATCCCGGTGAGGTGCAAAGGACAATTCTGAGCAGAACATTGCGTATAAAATAAACACAAAAAGTCGTTGTAATATAAATAAATAAACGGTTAAACTATCAAAAGTTTTAACAAGTTGAGATATAAAGATACATATATATAGTTTAAGAAAATAACGATTAAATAATACATTTAAGTTTGTTGAAAAACTACCACGTACAGTCAGTGGGAGAAACATGTATTTACTAAGGGAGAAAACAAATAAAAAGACCCAGTTGGGACAAATGAATATACTGAGAAATGAAATATATGTTTCAAAAGGAACGTTCGGCAACAAAAGGTTACAAAAGGTATATAAATGTTTGCCAAATAATAATAATAATAATAATAATAAACCTGTGAAAGCACAGTAATTTAACAAGGCGGAGTCATGGAGTAATAGTGGTTAAAAGTCTTTAATCAGCCAGGAATGTGTAGTCTTAGTTCCAACATGACAGATCAGACACCTCCGGTATCAGTAACTACGTTCATATCTACCGTCCATAACGGGCGGCACCCGAGCCTCAACCCGACCCTAGCATATTAACCCGGTAAAAAGGTGTGGGAGAAAGTGAATACATGTGATCTGGAGCTCGGGTAGGGAGGTTGTGATAGCGGGACGAGCGGGGAAGGCACGTGATCGATGTGGCGGGAAGGGTCAGCTGGTGGGGTCGGGTCAGATCGCCCCTAGCGTTACTGGAAGTTAGTTGTAGTGGCTCCACCTATCGCTTCATTATGCAGGGTTCTCCACCCGTAAATTAGTCATGTTACCTGTAACATGCACAATTTAACAAGGCGGAGTCATGGAGTAATAGTGGTTAAAAGTCTTTAATCAGCCAGGAATGTGTAGTCTTAGTTCCAACATGACAGATCAGACAGCTCCGGTATCAGTAACTACGTTCATATCTACCGTCCATAACGGGCAGAACCCGAGCCTCAACCAATTAAGTGAGGCGAGGGTTGCCGCTCACGAGGATGTTCTTCGGGACATAGTGATGTACTGCCGTGGATGTCCAGGAGCCGAGCTGCATAATCTCGGTGAGCGAGCTGCATAATCTCGGTGAGCGAGCTGCATAATCTCGGTGAGCGAGCTGCCTGCCGCTGCACAGACTTGCGCCCCGCCCCTTCTGAGGCTGTGGGCGTCCTTACGCCGATGGCAGCCAGACCCATGCGGAGGGCAGCAAGCAACATTTGTGGCCGGAGAGGGACATCGCGAACTAATAGGAACGCCGGATCAGATGGGTGCGGATGTTGGAACGCGATGTATCGATCCCAAGCCGCCACGGGGCAGCACTGGGACCCTGGTAAGCTTTGGATGGAGATGCGGTACGCTTGGTCCGGCCTCCACCTGGTCTTGGTGGTGCGGACCAGTACCGTGAGCCCTTCCCGTGTTCTAGAAATGTCTGCCCGTCTCAGGTAGTGGCCCAGGTCACGAGAGGAGCCACTCGCAAGGAGGTTACCCTGGCGGAGTAGGGTTGTGTAGCCGATCATGAGCGCCGCCACAAGTACTCGGGCTGTTGGGGACGCTGCCGTCAGGTAGCCTGTCAGCGCCGTGATGTGTTGCGGAGTGAGCGGTGGGGCTGGTCTTGGAGTGTGGTTCGCTAGACGTGCCAAGCCCCTTTTCATCAATGCGACCGGGTAAGTGTCGAAGGGGGTTGGGGACCCTCCGAACATGAGCACCCATGTCTTGGCCCCACTGAGATAGTTCATGGCCCCTCCCGGGGACGCAAGGGTCTCCTTTAAATGCAGTATATATGCCATCACGTCGTACTGCGTGGGGGCGAGTGGGTCGAAACGATGCTGGGCTGCAAAGGTGACATATTTCTTCGCTTGGACCGCCTTGTTCCTCCAGATCCCACTCGCCAGGCCCGCAAAGTATACTTCCAGGATTCCGTTGTGTGTTTGTTCGGTGTAGCCTGTGAATAGAGGGAGCAATTAATACGAAATTCGCATGCTTAGTTATAGGCCGTGAGTAAACATGTTCTCAAAACGGACTTCAATTTCAGTAATGCTCATCTCTCTAGTGAGGCGACCTGCCCTGACGCGAGCGTCTAAGTCAAATGCCGTCCTGCTCAGGGCATCCGCCAGAACAAGGTCCTTTCAGGGCTTATGCCTTATTTCGATTTCACATCCATTTGTTGCCGCGAAGAGCCATATCTCCCTGGTGCATGCTGTTAGTATGGGGTCTCTGCCCGCCCCTGAATCAAGTACCTGTTGGCTGGCCGCGTTATCAGTGTTTATGATGATGAGGTATTCCTCAGGGTGTGGGGGGGCCAGCGCCCTCATGGCGACGACCAAGTTTATTGCCTCTAGGTGTGCAATATTGCTGTATTTGGAAATGATACTGTCCGGGTATGCTTTCCCGTAGAAATGTGACTGGGAGAACGCGCCACCCGCTATGAGGGACGAGTCGCATTCTATCATCCATTGTGTCATGGGTTCTTTCTTTAGGAGGACCAGACCGTTCGTCCGTGCTGCGAAGTCCAAGAACCATCTCACGTCATCTTTTAGACCATCCTTAACTGGGTGCCTTCCATCTTCGATCTGATCGGGGTCGTCGGTGTGGTTGGCGATGCAGGTGACAGGGGGCTCTGTGGCTGCGTAGTCAGCGGGCCATCCATATTCTAGGAACTCCACCACCTGGCTATCGTGATAGCCTATTAGTAGCTCCCTCCAAACCTTGATGACGAGGCCTGAGGGGATGGGTATCCGAGCCTTCATGTGGTTTGGTAGCGCTGTAGCCCTTACTTGCTGGTAAATGTTCAGATAGCCCTGGTGTTTTCCCCATAGGTCTGTTTGCGGGTGTGGCCATATGTCGCTCAGTATGGGCCTATAGTCCATAGGTGTCATGGGCGGGCGTGAGTTTAGGCTTGCAACGTCCGCGCCTGTGTCGTGGATTGTTTGATCGTCCCAGCCCGCTTTCTCATCACCTCTGCTTCCTAAGGCCGCGACATATGTGTCATGGCTGCCGCCATGTACGCCGCCATCCTTGATCCTATGCTGTCGTCACTGATGCTGACCTTTTGTATGGTCGCGGTCGGTGGCTTGGTCCCAACGGCGTATTCTGTTGGCGGCCGGTGGCGCCCCTTGTCTTAACTTCCTTGTGGTCCTTACTTGAGGAATGCATGGCATCGGGGATGCCGGGTTTTCTTTCAGGTTTGAGTGCCTGACTGCATCTGTTTCTTGGCTTGTCGAGTGTATGAACGGCCTGTTCTACAGGTGGCTTACTGTTATCCGTAGGGGCCTGTGTGGCATTGTGCCTGCCCCAGAGTTTGCCTGCGCTTGCTGTGTGTGGGCTGGTTGCCTCGCGTTTGCATTGCTTGAACTTGACAGGCTCCTCGTCTGCCAAAATGGTGACGTGCGGGGAGCCCCATTTAAAAAAACCTGAGAGGTCTGTTGCGCGGTTGATGAGGCTGCTACCTTCTTTTCGAGGAAACGCTTTTTATTTATGCAGTCTTTCTCTCTATGGTTGTTCGCGTGGCGATACTTGTTCGCGCACCAAGCGCACACGTGTACCTTCCTGTCTGGCATCGTTCCCTGTGTCTCCGCGAAACCGCACTCGTTGCCCCAATTCCAAGGGTGGCATGTCTTCCCGTCTGTGTCGCGATTAAATTTGTGATGGTTCTCTGTTGCTCTGCCCGTGCCGCCAGCTACATGTATTACTAGGATTCTTACGAATCTAGGAATACGAAGATAAGGATCAGGGGCCCACCCTCCCACACCTATAAGATGGAAAGGAACAACCCAATACCTCGAGTATAAAGATAAAAGATCAAGGGTTGACTGGAAATTATAGGAATACTTAAGGGAGATAGGGGTCCTGATCCTGGTTTTAGGTTTTTTGCTTCCCTCCAACTACAAATACTGGGGCTACTTCCAGCCTGCGCGAGCTTGTCCTCTCTCCCCTGAACCTTATCTTCGTATTCGTAGATTCGTAAGAATCCTAGTAATACGTCAACTTACAAGTACGTCTAGTATAACTAATATATAATGAAAAGGCAGATATAGCTAACAAGGCTGCTTTGAATTTGCCTTCTGTCAATCTGGGTATCCCCTGTAGCAATCTTAATTTCTACGTTCAAGGATACATCATGTCTGGCTGGCAGTATGAATGGAACGATGTGGGAGCGAGCAAACTTTGTTCTGTGAAGCGAGTCTTAGGAGGTTGCTTTGGTGTGAGCATTGTCAGTGTAGACTGAAAATGCATCATATTTTGGTGAGCTGTCCTCACCTACAGCCAGCTAGTGATTGTGTGTTCCATCCACAACTTGACATATTTTTACCAAAAATTCGTTTTCTATAATTAAGTTTACTGAATTTGATCATACTGTTGTCTTACTCCTTATAATAGGATTTCTTTATTTTCTCTTTTTTTTTACCATATAGTTTTATGCTTGAAATATAAATTAGCCATTTCCAAGGTGTTCTTAATAAATTAAGCTTTGGCTGTGTTTATCCACTGTCTGACCCCCAGTGGCCGATGTTTACTTTTTGTGCTGAAGGGTCGTTAAACAAACTAATCCTAATGTCTGAACTCTCAGCAGGAGGACATACCGATCGGTTGCCAATTAAGACCCTGGTGCCCCCCCCCCCCGACCCCCACTCCCCAGCCATTCAGCAGGTCACAAAGTACTGCCTCCGGTATTGTTGCTTATTGTAATGTATGAAGTTGTACGAACACCCCCAGCATAATACCGGACGACGTTCTAAATAAAGACAGTTGCAAACTAGAACTCAGTGTCCACATCAACATATATTACACTTATGACCCCCTTTTCGTGTCCATCAATAAGGACATTTATCAACTGACACCATGTGGTTTCACCGAACGCGGTGGTCGAATCGGTATAGCGCGAGCCTCCCGCGCGGAAGGTATGATGGCTGATCTGTTAATCATTCGCTCTAATAGTTTTGGCTATTTGGATTGAACTAAGATTAGACACCGTATTTTTTCATGTAGCATAGATATTTATATGTGATGATATTCATTTACACATGGAGGCTAAGGTGAAGATAAATAGAGCTAGTTCTATGGTAATTTTCCATATACATTGAGAGTTTGTGCGTTACATGGAAGACCAGCGACCACTTAGAGACTTCACTTTATTGTATTCCCCAAAACACACACAAGGGGCTACAATTACGCCCAGACAAGGTGGAAATCGAACCAAGTCGCCGATGTGAAGGGGGGACTGAGAGGGTGACCTTAATAATGAGCTGGTTATATTCCGCACCCAGTCAATGAACTGTTGTTTTAGTAGGCGCGGACTGTTGCCGCTGAGTTGGCTGCAGCTGCCACTTCTCATTGCAGGTTGCTCACATGACGAAAAGCGAAATGGGCCTCATGGACTCCAGTTACATCGGGCCCGGCATGCTCTTTCTCAACCAGTATTTTAGCACCATCTTCAATGAATACATAGTTCTATGGATGTGTTTCGTAAGTACCACTAAATCACATTGCAAATAAAGCTGCTGCATGCGAAATAAGTCACATTAATTATGCCGTGTCTGAATCATCATATTTCTGGGCTTTTTAGTTTTTTTTAATTCCACCCGGTGAGATGGCCTAGTTCGTCACCTCGATCCCTTGTAATTGAATTTGTCCCTGCTTGATTAACGAATGTAAAAGGAAGCAAGACTTAGCTACATTATTTTTAACTCATTGTCAACTTAAAGTTGCAGTCCGAAAAAGCATCACATTTTCAAAAACAAAGCATTTCTCTAGAATTGAACCTACATATCTAACTTAGATATGGGTGCATTGTTTATGTATTTGGTGCTACATAGGGGGACATTACTAAGTCAATTTAATAGAACCTGCTACTGCCTATGGGGAGTGTTTTGACAAGCACACCAAAATTAATTTAGCATGTTTACACTTCAAATATCCTAAGTTTCTCATTTTAGTGTAAAGTTACTTCAAACTAAAGTAAGACAGATTGTAATGATCAACCTAATATATTTATCTCAGAAAATGACAAACTCAAAACCATCGGACTATGCAACTTTAACCGAATCGATTCTTGTTACTACCTTTTATGGCACTCAGCATTACTAGGATACGGCAATGAGCAGTGTAATGGCGAAGACAAATTTGCTGTCCTTGAAATTCTCCCTGTTTGATTAACGAATGTAAAAGAAAACAATGCTTTAAAAAATAGTTTTACTCTTTGTCAACTTAAAGCTGCATACTCTGATGAAGCATCAACATTTCAAAACCAAAACAATTATCTAGATGTTGTTCTACATATCTAACTTAGATACTGATGCACTTATTAAACATTTATTCCCGCATAGAAGGGAATACCGAGGTAATTTAATAGAACCTGTTGCTCCAGAAGCCTATGGTGTCAGAGTTTTGGCGTGCTTACCAAAATTAATTTCCCATGTTTGCAATTCAAATATCTCAAAGGTTAGCCATTTAAAATAAAAGTTACTCCAAAGGAAAGTAAAGTAGATTATAACAATCAATTTAATATATTATATATATTTTACCTCGGTACTACCCTCTGGCTACTCGTAGTCCAGGGAGAAGGAAGCACATCCGGGTCCACCAATTAGCATAATCTACTCACAACGGGAGGATGTTTGTTGAGGTTTGTCTCCGGCAGGTTTCTACATTAACTACTAAACCAACCAGGTTAGTATCTTTTTTAACTGGACACATTGGTTCAGTTCATGTTAGCAATCACTTACGTAAAGTTTTTAAAACTTTTCCTTAAGGTTGGACTGTTTTACAGCCTTAGTACGATTGTCTTGTAATGTCGTTAGAACAATGCAGCCATTGTTTTATAATGCCGCCCGTTGCCGAACGGAGAGATGTTTGGCAGGAGCCACTTACATTGATAGGATTTATTCCTGGGTCTCTTTTAGATTCCCCACATTTATTAGGCATACCTTTGAGTCCTGTCGTATTTTCTCCCAATTTGTTGGCCAACAAAGCCACAGGTGGGAGAAGTTTATTGGACAGAGAGTGGGAGGGACCGCTACACTGGTCCCTACCACTCTGTAAAATATTCAGGGATGAAAGATCTCCGCGATTCCGCGGATTTCCGGGATTTTTCAATCCCGCAGCACCCTCAGCGTAGATCTGTACTAATACGTGGTGCAGACGCCACAGCACTATCAGCATATACCATTAATAAATTCTCCAAACGCCACAGCACCATCAGCGTATGCTATGTTGTATTGAATTGTCTGTATGCTATGTCAACCTTTATTGGTTTCTCACACCAGGTGGCAGCACCACACTGTAGTCTGCTAATACATCCTTCAAACGGCGCAGCACGATCAGCGTATACCAATATATATGAAGCCCGACTTCCGGAAATTTTCCGCGATTCCCTGATGATGCTAAACCTATGGGAGAATATCCGCATTTCCGCTTTTTTTCCCAGAGACCACTTTCATCCCTGAATATTCTGATTTTGGTTTCGGTTGATTGTTCATACCGTCACCTACGACAGTCTATTACACACGCACACCTGTGTTAAAAATGGTTTAAATACGGATTTAACACCATTATACACGCTATGTATTTTTTATACCATTTTTACCTGTGTGATATTCAGTTTGAATTATGCCTAACCTTTGGTTTTGGTGCTTTACAGAGTCCCAGCTATGGCTACGAAGCAGAGTAAGCCTGACACACCTCGAGTGCTCAGTGAAGACGAAGAAGACCCGTCACTACCGGTACGGGTACAAAGGTCGCCAGAACAAAGATTCTGGGGAAGCGGGGGGGGGGCTCTGAGCCGGGCCCGGCTGACCAGATGTGCGACTTACGCGCCTGGTTCAACCGAAGTTGGAGGAGATGCTCTCCTCCAAAGCGCAGGCTACCAGAAGGGTAGAAGCCAGGAAGCCGGTGCAGGATTCAGAGGATTCCCATTGGGAGGATCTTTCCGACAATCAGGACTCTTCTGACTGTGAGTCAAAGGAGGAAGTCGTTGTGGCTGCGTGCAAACACAAACACAAAAAGAAGGAACAGTCTTCTGATGGGGATGAGTTCACCAGGGTGCGCAAGAAGCCGCTGGTGAAAAAGTCTAAGAAGAAATCTAAGAAGAAGAGTAAGTCTTCCTCTTCAGATTCTTCATCCTATTCGTCCTCAACGAACTCCGACTCGGACACCAAATGGGCATGTAAATACGCCAAACTTAGTGGGAAGGTGGTCAAGAAGTGTAAAATACTTCGGAGGAAGAAGATCTAGACCACCACTATGATGAAGATCATCCAAGGCCACTTCCATACCTTTAAGCGGGCAGAGGTTATCATGAGGCTGGCGGAAAAGTTCATGGGGATTAAAGGTATCCCAGAATCGGCCATCAAAGAGATGGACGCCGAGGTGAAGTTCAGTGAGGACCGCAAGAAGTTTGATGGGGTCCTTCACATGGTGCACAAGGGTGTTCGGGCAACTTTGTCAGCCATTACGCCTATTGCAAATAGGATGATGACGGAGAACAAGTTCTTGTCGCTGTGCAAGGAGATGGATGCGGGGATTGCGCTGCTTACGGCAACCAGCAATTTCCATGTTTCCAGGCTTTTTGAAAACATGTTCAAGGCGGTCTGCATCGATGCAGGAAAGGAAGTTGGGAGGTCCAAGAAGGTTTTGGACAATGACAGGAAGGAATTTACATTGCCCCCAAGCGTGTCAAAGGGAAGCCACTGGACAAAACTAAGATGTTCGGTGGGAAACTCCAATACTTGTTCAAGCAAGTGTAGACTGACACATGGAAGCGGACAAAAACAAATCCGCAAATGCTAATCCTACCCGTTTCCAGAAAATGAGGCAGGATTTTCAAAACCGTCGGACCGGACAACGAGGAGGCCGATTCGGAACGAACTACAGGGTTCAGGCCAGGGAAAGGGGAGAGAGGCAGTCGTTCGGCTGGAACGACGGGAACAGACCCTTCAAGAGGGAGTTTAATGCCCAGAAACCGTTCCCCCGTCCAGGGAACAAATAGAAGTGGCGACACAGATTCCAGTAAGCACTGGTAACCTAAATAATTGCCTACCGGAATGGAATAACATTACGGAGAATTTAACTATCCTTAGTTTAGTGGAAGGAGTTAGAATACACTTATGGAGGAGCCTATTCAGAATAGCATACCCTTTCCCTACCGATTTGATGGTTCAGAACGCGAGGCGATGGATTATGAGGTTCTAAAATTGAAAAAGGCATTATAGAACCAGTACTTCATGTGGCTGTGGAATTTATTCCTAATATTTTCACTAGACCCAAACCAAATGGAGATGTCAGACTAATTTTGGACTTAACAAGGTTGAACAAATTAGTAGAGTACAATCATTTCAAAATGTTTTCATTACACACAGCTAGAGACTTGGTTACACAAGACTCATGGCTAGCCAGTGTGGATCTCAGCGATGCATACAATACAGTATCAATTTATAAACCTGATCGTAAACATCTCAGGTTTTGTTGGAAGGATGACCTTTATGAGTTCACATGTATGCCTAACGGACTAGCTTGCACTCCACGCATTTTCACATGGTTACTTAAACCGATATTTTCCCACATGGCTAGGAAAGGACATGTTATGTTTACTGATATTGATGACTCATTTATTGTTACACAAACACAACACCATTGTCAGGTAGCAGTAGACAAACTTTGTGACATTTAAAAGAAAAAGGTTTCTACATACATGAAACTAAATCAGTATTGACACCAACAACAAAAATTAAGTTTTGGGAATTTTTTATTGACACCACGGAAATCACCATTTTGTTAAAGGAACAGAAAGTTGATCAATTTACAACAACGTCAAACCAGTTATTTCAATTGAATAAACCAAAGATAAGACTAGTTGCAATACTGATAGGAATTATGATAGCCCATGTGCCAGCTGTGCTGTACGGCAAGGCTGACATTAAATCACTAGAAATAGTTAAGAACTTAGTGTTGGCTCGCACTAAAGGGAACTTTGAACGGCCCATGACGATTTCGCCAGATGGCCTAAAAGATATTATGTGGTGGCTTTCACACATTGAAAATTCCCCCAACCCCATTAGAATGGGAGAGCCCAATACTACAGTTACAACAGATGCTTCACTAGAAGGATGAGGTGGCTCACAACTTGTGGTCAGTGGATGGAAGATGAAATCTCCAATCACATAAATGTACTAGTTCACCTAGCTAAAAATCATGTAAGAGTATTAACAGATAATACGAGAGCCATGGCTTACATATGAAATATCGGAGGGACTTGTTCCAGACCATGTAACCATTTAGCCAAACTAATTTGGGACTGGGCAGAGGAACACGACATATGGCTAACAGTAGTGCATATTCCAGGCAGTCAAAATACTTTGGCTGACAAGAAAAATCAACATTTTCATGATCATCTAGAATCGTCATTAAATCAGAATATTTTCAACCACATTTGTGATAAATGGGGTAAACCAGACATTGACTTATTTGCATCACGCAACAACAAAAAGTTACCCAAATATGTGTCTTGTCATCCAGAGCCAGAAGCCTGGAGAGTAGATGCATTTTCTCTTATGTGGAATAATAAATTTTATTACATATTTCCACCATTTAGCATTATCAGCAGAGTGGGCAGGAAGATCAAGATGGATCACTCACACGCAGTATTGATAGTACCAGCATGGAACACGCAACCATGGCTAGCGGCAGTAACTTAGAAGCATAAGACATGATCAGGTTTCCATGAGAGACCATTAACAGTCCACGGAGACATGTCAACGACACCCCTTTTGGCATTCCGTTTTTAAGAAACCATTTAGAACAATATGGTTTAGACAAGATTACACAAGAGAGACTTATTTCACATACCTGGAGGAAAGGAACTGTGAAATTGTACACAAGTTATTTAAAGAAATGGGGACTTCATTGTCTGATTAAAGGAGTCAAACCGTTAAAACCTACAATAGCCCAAATTGTAAGATTTCTAAGAGTATTAGAGGATGAAGGCTTAGGATTTGGTGCAATCAATGCGGCAAGATGTGCACATTCGATTTAGAGACATTACTAAAGTTGAATCGCACAGGGGACCCACTGTCCACGTTACATGTAAATAGTTTTCCGGAGGATAAGCGGATTTGTGTAGTTTCAGCCATTAGGGCTTATATATCCAAGTCACCCGGAATAAGGAATTCCAGACAGCTTCTGATCAGCTTTATAAAACCACATAAAGCTATTTCAAGAGACACACTCGCAAGATGGACCATCAAGGTGCTTAAAGAGGTAGGAGTCAATACTGGATGCTACACATCTCACTCAACCTGTGGAGCCATGGTCTCCATAGCGAGACAGTTAGGAATCTCAGTTAAGAGAATCCTTGCACACGCGGGTTAGAAGACGGCTAGATCGTTTGCAAAACATTACAACAAATGACTAGAGAAGCCAAGCGGCCTGGCGACTCGCCTACTCACCAACTAAAGGGTGAGAAACAAAAAGTTACTATGTTTGCACTAAAAACATTATGGTATGATTACAATATTAAGAATAAAAGGATAAAAAATGAGATTACGTCAAATTCTCCCTGGACTACGAGTAGTCAGAGGGTAGTACCGAGGTAAAATAGTATAGTTATACGCGTCTTAGCTAGTACAGATGATGGATAACTGGTGTTTTCCCGAGGTACTAGCCTCGGATAGTCATGGGTCAGGGCCCGCCCACCCTACCCTACCATGACTATCACGTTTGCTTGTGCCAAAACGAAAACACTGAAGTATCCATATAATATTGAGTTAATTTTTTATCCGATTAAGTATGTAAAAGATTGCTGGGCCCGAATGTGCTTCCTTCTCCCTGAGCCACGACTATCCTAGGCTAGTACCTCGGGAAAACACCAGTTATCCATCATCTGTACCAGGTAAGACTCGTATAACTGTACTATATAAATGGCAGAAACTCATAACCATCGGACTATGCAACTTTAAGCTTGCTCCAATTATTGAATTGTAATTTTGAAAACTCCACAGCAATGGCTGTTTTATATATTTTTTTTAATGATATTATTGGTTGATTTTAGAGTAAGACAGTGTTTGCTTTGTGTTTCAGTTCTACTGTATCATAGACCTACTCATGTTCTCCATGTCGACATGCAGTCAGATCTGCGAATATCTGGACATATACTGTTTTAAGATTGTACCCAAACCTTCGCCTGTGCACCGAACAAATGGATCGCATAGGGAGGACCGCCGCCCGCACACGCGCGCCAGCGCGCGCCTCGCCAGCCGGAAGTGAGGACGTGGCACCCCCTACTGCCGTCTGCTGAGTGATAATGAAATGAGTCATGTCCGACATCTGGCGTATGCAGAATATTTATTGAAATTAGTCTGATAGAACACCTCATTTACACAGCCGGGTTTGCTTTTATTGTCAGGGATGGGTTGTTCAGGACTGCTTCCTGGCATCTTTACAGACAGTGGCAAGCTAGTTTTAACCGTAAAGAATGACGCGCCACCGATATACATGGGAGCCTTATAGGGAGAAGTGCATTGCATTATTCATTTAGTTTAGCCGCTAGAAGAGACGCTGTGACCTGTAAGCGCTTCGTTCCCCAGCTGCATCTTTAGAAGCCCATATTCTATAACCATATCGCTTTATTGTGAAATGTTTGTTTAAAGATGTGCAGTATGGACTAGCGGGCCTGGAAGTGTACGCTGACAAATGCTACTTGGCCTTATGCGTCAATATGGCCCAATTATGTATGTGGAGAGTGAAAGGGCTCGTGAGGAGTGAAAAGGGCTGCAAGAGCCTGGCACAATTTGAACTGCGGTATTACTATGTCGGATGGCATGGTACCATTCAAGGAGTCCTAATGTTGTCCTTATAATTAAGGATTGTTACAGCACAAAATTATTATTTATTGGAGGCGTTTCAATATGTTGTAGAGTCGTGCACTAAATAGGCTTTCTGTTTATAAAATTGGGAGACTTTAGTGATGTTCAAATTC
This sequence comes from Branchipolynoe longqiensis, assembly GCA_030323885.1. Lineage (NCBI taxonomy): Eukaryota > Metazoa > Annelida > Polychaeta > Phyllodocida > Polynoidae > Branchipolynoe > Branchipolynoe longqiensis. Next base: position 51,498,849 of record CM059193.1, on the reverse strand, counting down.
AGCCAATCCCTTACACGTAATCCCACTAAAATGCCTGTTTTTGCGAATTTGATAGCTTGTTGATTATGTTTGTTATTTTCTGTTGTAATATTCACCATACCTATTTATTAGTTATCAAAGTTGTTTATTTTAAACAACCTGTCTGGAGTGAGGTAGCCTTAGCCGGAGCCTGGACAGTATGTTTCGGCCCTCACTCTCGAGGCACATAGTTGGCTTTGGCTTCGTTCACAAGCGAACTAGCACCATGGCTGTCCTGGAAAGCAATTTCCGGGGTCCCATTCTGGTCTCACTAGTCCATGCTGTGCCCCTTTAAATATAGCGAGCAGTGTCCCATCCCCATCTTCTGTGCACAGAACCCTGCTACCGCTAGGCTTGGCGTTTAGGGGTCTGTTGTTGAACTATCAATCTATCAAATCTATTTCTAATATAAACCACAACAGGCGCTAGTTTTCTAGTGTTTTTGCATGGACTGTTTATTTATCAATATCATCTATTTATAGCGTGTGGGAAAGCAAATATTTGTATGTAAAGGAATATTATATTCTTGAGATGAACATTTTAAAATAATTGTGTGTCAATATGCCATTTGAAGCCATTAGTGAAATCAGGTGCCTAGTATGTAATGAGTTTATCCAAAATGTATTAAAAGTTATATATATATACATATGTGTATGTATATATTTAAATATATATTACTAAAGTGTGATGCAATGTGAACTGCGAATGTATTTGACCGTCTTTAGTGAAATGTACGTATTGTAATACACAAGATGGGGCAGAGTGTTGGAGAATGAGCAAGAATAAGAAAGTCTGACCGCTGTTTGAAGCAGATAGCTAATGGTGCGAACAGTTAGTCACACTAGATTACCTACTAGATTGATTAAATGGGAAACGCAATGGTTGAATGTAAGCCACCTAGTAACACTGCACGTGGCTTGGTAGCTCCACCTAGTCACATTACACATCTTTGTTTGCTTCCCCTAGTGGTGCTGAGCACACATTCTAACTGCCTAGTAACACTACATTACATGCTAACTCCATCTGCTGACAGTGGGTTGCGTATAGTAACTCCACCTGGTGATAGTGTACTGCCTATACTAACTCCACCTGGTGACCACTAACTCCACCTGGTGACAGCACTGTGTATACTAACTCCACCTGGGCCGCGTTCAGGGTCCGTCTCGGAGGCGCCTCAGCGACGGGTCTGACGTCACGCTAGTCTGAACGGATTTAGCTGTTGGCCGCCTCGAAAATGGCGGCCTCCATAGGCGGTGGCCAATTGCAATGGAAAAGCTGCGCTCTGGTTGGATGAAACCACTGAATAACAGCGGCCATTTTCGAGGCGCTTTTCATCTCCAGTCTGAAAAGGGAGGCGTCGCCGAGACGCACCCTGAACGCAAATAGACCAAAAAGCATCGCCGAGACGTCTCCGCGGCACCTCCGAGACGGACCCTGAACGTGGCCCTGGTGACTGTGCACTGTGTATACCACCTGCTAGCCATACCTGGTTACAATACATGCTACCCCCACCGAGTAACACTACATACTACCTGATGACAAAAGATGCTACCACCACATACACACTACCTGATGACAATACATGCTATCCCCATCTAGTAACACTACATGCTACCTGATGATGATACATGCTACCCCCACCTAGTACCATTACATACTACCTGATGACAATACATGCTATCCCCACCTAGTAACATTAGATGCTACCTGGTGACAATACATGCTATCCCCACCTAGTAACACTACATGCTACCTGATGACAATACAATGCTATCCCCACCTAGTAACATTACATACTACCTGATGACAATACATGCTACGCCCACATCATAACATTACATGCTACCTGATGACAATACATGCTACCCCTACCTAGTAACATTACATACTACCTGATGACAATACATGCTATCCCCACCGAGTAACATTACATGCTACCTGATGACAATACATGCTACCCCCACCTAGTAACATTACATAGCACCTGGTGACAAGACATGGTACCCCTACCTAGTAACATTACACACTACCTGGTGACAATACATGCTATCCCCACCTAGTAACATTACATGCTACCTGGTGACAATACATGCTACCCCACATCGTAACACTACATACTACCTGATGACATACATGCTATCCCCACCTAGTAACACTACATACTACCTGGTGACACTACATGCTATCCCCACATAGTAACACTACACACCACCTGGTGACAATACATGCTCCCCTGCCATAGTGACACTACACACTACCTGGTGACAATACATGATACCCCCATCTAGTGACACTACACACTACCTGGTGACAATACATGCTATCCCCACATAGTGACACTACACACCACCTGGTGACAATACATGATACCCCCTTCTAGTGACACTACACACTACCTGGTGACAATACATGCTATCCCCACATAGTGACTACACACCACCTGGTGACAATACATGCTATCCCCACCTAGTAACATTACATGCTACCTGATGGCAATACATGCTACCCCCACCTAGTAACATTACATAGCACCTGGTGACAAGACCTGCTACCCCTACCTAGTAAGATTATACACTACCTGGTGACAATACATGATATCCCCACCTAGTAACACTACATGCTACCTGATGACAATACAATGCTATCCCCACCTAGTAACATTACATGCTACCTGGTGACAATACATGCTACCCCACATCGTAACACTACATACTACCTGATGAAAATACATGCTATCCCCACCTAGTAACACTACATACTACCTGGTGACAATACATGCTATCCCCACATAGTAACACTACACACCACCTGGTGACAATACATGCTACCCTGCCATAGTGACACTACACACTACCTGGTGACAATACATGATACCCCCATTTAGTGACACTACACACTACCTGGTGACAATACATGCTATCCCCACATAGTGACACTACACACCACCTAGTGACAATACATGATACCACCTTCTAGTGACACTACACACTACCTGGTGACAATACATGCTATCCCCACATAGGTATACTACACACCACCTGGTGACAATACATGTTACCCTCACCTAGTGACACTACATACTACCTGGTGACAATACATGATACCCCGCCATAGTGACACAATGCACTGCCTGGTGACAATACATGCTACTCCCACCTAGTGACACTGCACACTACCTGGTGACAATAAATGATACCCCCACCTAGTCACACTACTTGCTGACTATGTGCTACTCCCACCTAGTATCACTACACACTACCAGCTAACCATGCCTATCGGGAGGGACCATATTCGTGTTGGTATAATTGGACTAATTGTTAGATCTCCAGTAGTGTAAGTGCACTAATGTTGAATTGATGGTGGCGTTCTGTGGATTATTACCAGAATAGATATGGTGCCTATGTGGTACAAGATGTTTGAGTGGTCTTCCCGAGTGTATGTAGATGTTAAAGCTGTTAACATATCATCCAACAATTGTACACATACAACTACGAGTTTCTGGCAGAAGTAAAGTTGGTGTGGTAGTTAGAGCTGCTCACATACCCTCCTACACACCTGTATGTCGCCCCTCAACACACTCCTGTTCTCGTAGGTAGGGCTGGCCGCAGTTAACTGCTACCTCGGTGTGGGACAGCTGTCGCTGCATCTCTTGCTACCATCTGCAGGGATGGAAGATCTCCACGATTCTGAGGATTTCCGCCATTTTTGATAATAGTTGGTTAACTATCACAAAACTCCAAGGATACACAGCATAGGACAATAAGGACTTCCTGGTTGCTGGGGTACCTAGTTTACTCAATTGGGCATGTGAAGTTCTCGGTGACCTGCCCGAACGGGCAAGTCATTATTTTTCTTATCTGCAGTAGCAGATTTCAGTTTCAATTGGCTGACTTGGGCTTGAAAAATTAATATTGCCACTCGGACAAGTAGAAAATTCAGTCACATGCCCTATTGGGCAAGTGGGAAAGAAAGCTACTGTCCTACCCTGATCTATATATATATATGACAGCAATTGATCAGGCAGAATCCCATTCTCATATAACCTGAGATGTGGCAAGGACATAAAACCCAAACAAACAAAAACAAGGAATGATTTCAGAGAGAGAAAATGGGAATTGGCGGCCATGGGTGATAAATACAGTAATAACAACAGTGGAGCACTCTCCAGTGATAATCTGTACTGTCTGATGGGTAGAATGGAGCTAGGATAGTGCTTGGAGAGTACTGAATTGAACCGTACTTCCAGGAATTGTCCACAATTCCCTGACAGTGCTGAGCCTATGGGAGAATAGCTGCGTTTTAGCGGAAATTTCATGATGTTGGACAGTGTTAAGGCAGTAATTACTAGGATAAGGATTATTTATAGATTCCTCGCCAGAGTTCTGCCTCTCTTTTTTTTCTTGTGTTTTTCTCCCCTTTTTTTTCCGCGAGGTACCACTTTCATCCCTCCGTCTGGGTCCGGTATAGGGTTGCAGCTGCTACCATCACCTGAGTCTCGTACAGAGCTACAACTGCTGGGCTAGGACTAGCAGACGTGGGTGTGTGTTGGTGTGTGTGTTGGAGGAGGTGCTTTATCTGACTACATTATAACAACTGGTCCCCTGGCCTACATGCGCATGGATTCCGCATGTTGGTTCTGTGAAACTTGAGCCATGGTTGTTGGTACGAACAGAGGCGATAGCTCCTAGGTCTGTAATCTATTTATGAATGCCACCATAGGTAACATGCATAAGCAGAGCAGTCTCATTGATAACTTACCGTCAGGTATTTGGTATCCATTGCCATGGAACAATATTGAGTAGACTGCTGTTTGCAATACTGACGTAACAAAAGAATAAAAATAGCCAGTTGATTCTAAGTTGCAGCAGTTTTCCAGTGTCTGAGTACAGGGAAAGTTGGGGTAGGGCTTTGCTATGTACAATTCAGTAGATAGGTATCTGATATTGCATCTTAAGTTAGAGCAACTAATTTACCATGTGTGATGTTGGATGTCAACCACTAAAACTAGAGCTGATTTCTGAGCTGATATTGTTAAACTAGATAGCCTTTGGCACTTTTAGTCAGGATGTGACTGAGTGAGTGACTGAAAGGTTTGGTTTGTTATCTGGAACCAGCTAGTTACCTTCTGTTTAACGTTGGGCGCCGCTGGTTCCCTCAAGTGCTGGGTTGACCTGTTTTGACCCCCGCCGCAGCTATCCAGGTGTTGTTGCCCTTATCCGTGCGAACTCTAGCCTGTAGTCTAGGTAAGTTCTCCGGGCACCGATACATGTATATATTGTTTCGCTGCGCTCGCCACCAATGCGCTGCACAGAGTAGTCTTTATGCGGCCAGTGCTGAAATATCTTAGGTTCCGATGGCATAACCTGCATTTGTAGTGCCAAGTGTGTGAGGTGACCTGCCTTTAAAGTCTACTCAGATTAAAGCTGCATAGTCCGATGAAGTATCAAATTTTCAAAACCAAAACAATTATCTTAAAAGTTGGCTTTGCTCAATTTAATTCAGGGATTCCTTAGGCTTCACAGTTTGATGAAAGCATCAATTTTTCTAATCCAAAATACAAATCCAGATTTGATTCTACATAAACTTAGATACTGGGACACGTTTTGTTGCATAGAAGGGAATACTAAATCAAGTACGTAGAGCCTGCTACTGTTGAAGCCTATGGTGTCCGAATGTTGATATCCATGCCAAAATGTATCTTGAATGTTGTCACTTCAACTGTAGCCAAATTTAGCCATTTATAATCAAAGTTACTTCAAACTAAAGTAAGCTAGATTAAAAGGATCAATTTAATGTTTATATCAAATAATGGCAGAAACTCAAACCTATCGGACTATTTAACTTTATCCTATTGTCACTACTTGTTAAGGGGACAACAACATTTTGCAATCTTCTAAATACAACTTCACACATTCTACCACCATTGTGTCGAACTTTGTTGTGCTATAATTCATTTGCCGGAGTCGTTTGTTTTGGTTGGTTTGTGTGAATGATATCTATTGCCCAACTTCCATCAAATTTAGAAGAAGCGTAAGGCTAACTTAGATTATGTGAGTCGCCGTCACCGCCACTAACCCTGCAACCAGGGCCGGCTGATGGTACCGGCAACTCGGGTAATCGCCCGGGCCACTACGGGCGTAATCGATTAATCAACTCGGGTCACCCGCGCACATCCTACAGACTCGGGTCGAATAATCGAATACGCTTCGACGCGCTCGGGGTGGAAATTTTTATTTTTTTTAAGTAACCGATAAAACTACACCAAGTAGGATTTAGAGTATTTTATGATGGGCTAGTTTAGCTATATTTCCATTTCATTAATCTAAGTTATTCTTTAAAAAAAACATGTATGACTGGTACCGGTAGCGGTTATCCTGCAGGACGGTACCAGCACAAATGTGACGTCATCGCTCGTAGCCAACCCCAGCTACGAGGTGGGTTACTTGGGTCGGATCGTTTTGCACATGGCATGTGTATTTGTCGACTCCACTCGCGGTGTTCGATTTGAAATTCTGACGACTCTGGTCGCCCGGGTCGTGTTAATCGATTACGGCCTACATGATTGGGGGCGCCATGTCAGTGGTAATAATTGTTTTTAATTATTCTCGTAAGGGCGCCCAACTTCATCTTTCCTCGGGGCGCCAGCAACACTAGGGCCGGTTATGCCTGATCCTACCCAAGTAATTAAAATTCGATATATATATATATAATTTGAAGTTTTGATTCCTCACCTCAGACACTTGGCCTGCATTTGGTTAGTAATTCCACGTGTGCAGAATAATGCTCGGATGCCTGTTAAAACTGTGTCAGAAGCCTACCATAGGGCTCCCTGCACCTACGTGTTTAGCGAAGCATGGCGGCAGCTGGACTGTGAAGTTACTTTGTGTATAATTAATACTTTCAAATTGTTTGGTTCTCAATTTACCAATTTATCGTCTTTGTGTTTATTTGCACATTTTGTGTTTACGCGATACATTAATTCAGGTAATTCCCGGTGTGTTCTTTGATATATCTATTTGGTTGATGATCGGTGTAATGAAAGTAGAAATTAGCTTCCAGAGTAGTTTTTGTAAACAATTGCAATCTATTTTTTCAAATTGGTATTTTTGGAGAGGAGAGGGTGTCTCGAGGTGAGAGTTGTTTGTTGAGACACCTCAGTGTTAGCACCTGCCTAAATGTATTATTGTGTTTTTATTGTCATTTTGATGTTGGTTGTAATGTATTCTGTGATTATTTAGTTTGAGACTGTTGGGAAACGAGCGCTCAGATTGGTTACGGTCTGACATCCATTAATGACTGTGCAAGGTCTAGCCTCATAAGTCATGGAAAAGTTGCCAGGGGGTATCGCAGCACAAGATGTATACCTTGCTCTGGCATTGCTTTTTAGGCAGAGGTATTCTAGACCAATGTAATGTACACCGCTGTGAGTGAGGTGCTGGTTCGGTTGTGCTTCCGCTGGTACCACTCTGTCCAGCTGCGGTACACAAAATCTGCTTAGCACACACCCCTGCGAGTGAGGTGCTGGTGTGGTTGTGTTTCCGCTGGTACCAGTCTGTCCAGCTGCGGTACACAGAATCTGCTTAGCACACACCGCTGTGAGTGAGGTGCTGGTGCAGTTGTGCTTCCGCTGGTACCAGTCTGTCCAGCTGCGGTACACAGAATCTGCTTAGCACACACCGCTGCGAGTGAGGTGCTGGTACGGTTGTGCTTCCACTGGTACCAGTCTGTCCAGCTGCGGTACACAGAATCTGCTTAGCACACACCGCTGCGAGTGAGGTGCTGGTACGGTTGTGCTTCCACTGGTACCAGTCTGTCCAGCTGCGGTACACAGAATCTGCTTAGCACACACCGCTGCGAGTGAGGTGCTGGTGCAGTTGTGCTTCCGCTGGTACCAGTCTGTCCAGCTGCGGTACACAGAATCTGCTTAGCACACACCGCTGCGAGTGAGGTGCTGGTGCAGTTGTGCTCCCGCTGTTACCAGTCTGTCCAGCTGCAGTGCACAGAATCACAAACGGACTCCGATGCTAAGCTAATACCGCACCATGTGACCCATCCAGCTTAGCTGCAGGTTTTAAAAGTCCTTAAAGATTAATTTTGTATGTGCTATGAAGATTGTGTAAGTTACCTTGCATAACAGGTGCTGGTATCTGCGTCAACAGGCGCAGGTCCTGTAATATTGACAACAGAATTGAACTAATCAATGTGCGCAGAAAACGATGGCTGCATGACCTTAATATTGACGCTTTGACTGCCCAATAGACACACAACAGAGTAAGCATGAAACCATTTGATTACAGAGTAGTGTCTGACATGGTACATAGGAACCTATTCAATATCTACAACGTATGGTGTGACAAGATATGCATGTGAATCTGCCCAGTAGGCAGTTTACAAAGTAAATTGTAGGACCCTTCCCTGTAGACAGTCTACAAAGTAAGATGTGTGGCAGGCTATATATGACACCCCATCTTGTTGACAGTCTACGTAGTAAGGTGTATGATGAGCTAGGTATGACCCTGTCCAATAGACAGTCTACATAGTAATGGGGCTGTCACACTACGACGTTTCCGCCGGCGTGCTGCAAACACGCGAAATATTTGTTAGCATGCGGGACACGTCCAAGTTTTCGGCGTTGTGGGAGAAAGTTTGGCGTGTTTTTGGTGCGTTTCGACGTGCGGCGGTCCGCGCTGAAAGTTTTGTGCAAGCACAAAACGATCGGCGGGAGCCGACGTGTTGGTTCACACGTTGCTATCAGTCTACGGGTACCGACGCGCCGGTAACGTTCCGGACGTGTACCGACGTTTCGACCAAAAACCCAACACGTCGGCACGCGTCGCCCCGCGTTGGCCCGAAACGTCGTAGTGTGACAGCCCCATTAGACATGGTGAGCTATGTATGACACCCTGTCATATAGACATGTCTACATGGAAAGGCATATGGCAAAGTATGTATAACCCTGTCCAGTAGACAGTCTACATAGTGGGTTGTATGGTGAACTATGTATGACCCTGTCTAGTAAACAGTTTACATAGTAAGGCGTATGGTGAATTACATACAAACTATGTATGACCCTGTCCAGTAGACAGTGTACATAGAAAGGTGTATGGGTGGTGAATTATAAACAAACTATGTATGACCCTGCCCAGTAGACAGTGTACATAGTAAGGCATATGGATGGTGAATTACATACAAGCTATGTATGACCCGGTCCAGTAGACAGTGTACATAGTAAGGCGTATGGCAAGCTACGTATGACCCTGTCCTGTAGACTGTGTACATAGAAAGACATGGCAAGCTATGTATGACACCCTGTCATGTAGATAGTGTACATAGTAAGGTGTATGGTGAACTATGTATGACCCTGCCTTGCAGATTGTTTACATAGTAAGGTGTGTGGTAAGCTATACATGTATGACCCTATCTGTAGACGGGTGTGAATGGAAAGCAGCTTGGAGTGATCGATATGCTATGTAATACTCTTAGTTACCAAAATAATAGATGATATATATCATCTATTATATATTTCCTTCTACCGCACACTTAGTTACCTTTTATTATATAAGTTGTTTTTTTCTTTCTGTGTATGTGTTCAACCAACTGAATGCAGTATGTGAAGACAACCTATTACGTAAAACTGTATCCATGTGTGATATGTAGTGTTGTTTGTCCGTATTCCTCCTTTACCCTTAGCCTGAAACGTCGCCGACTGAGTGCCATTAAACTAAAATAAGAAATGAAAGTAGCGCACACTAACGGTACCTGTCGTGATCTCATGTCTGTAGTCGTCTGCCCAGTGTAGTCACAAGCAGATGAGTTTATTGTATGCCACTCTTAAAGCAGCAGTTAATTTGAATTATGTTTTGCGTTCACAATATGAAACCAATACTCTGAAAAGGAGAGCAATATCCTTGGTGTGATTGTAAAGCATTGGTGATTGATTGATGACAACTACCACATTAGCTGTTCCTGAAAATCACACACAAATATATTTATTGTCTTCGCAGATTTGGGCCCTGATTTCCATTGTGTGAAATTTTCCCTTTGCCCAATTTTTCTTTTTAATAATAATTCTGTTTAAGGGGGTGGGGAAGGCACATGCAAAATGAATCGATTGCTGGCTGTTTGTAAGTGGATAGACACCTGCTGGTTAATCCCTGTGTGACAAAATCTTAAAGCACCTCGTTCTCGCTTTCAAGGTGATTATGGAACTGTCGCTTCGACCGTCGGCGTCAAACATGAGAATTCTTTGTGATTCCGTCTTGACATTGCATCGATGAACCGCACAAATTACCTCCTTTGTTGATGTTGCCAGGACGTAAAACAACCAACGAACCTCCTTTGGTTATCCACCCCATTCCGTTATTGTATCGAGCATTTGTTTGCGTACAGAGAACGTATTTCTATTAAAAGAAAAACAGTTCCTTATATAACCTGTCGTGTGAAATCCTTATGTTACGATGTGTAACACATGAAACATGCTAGGCAGTTATTGCCTGAATTGGAGTTTAGAAGTTAGCGAGTCTTCAATAGAAAAATACGCTGCAGAAACAGCATAAATTTAACACTTCCTCCCCCCCCCCCCCACACACACACACACATATATGGGCGAGCAGTCTTGTCTTCTTTTTTTTTGGTCCATTAGTTGTTTAAGCAGGGGAAATTTCAATCGCGGACGATTGGTCTTCCTCATTCCACTGCTCCTTGCCCTATCCTAGTAATGCTGAGCACCTGGCTAGGAAGTGACAAGTATTAATTTTTAAGTCATTGGTTTGACTCTTCCAATGCATTTCCTCCACCATCCCGCCCTCTGGTGACGGTGGCAAGAACTCCTATTGTGGGTAGGGCTTCAGAAGTAGTGAATATGAAAACCAAATTGAATAGCCCATTTTAGAAAGGCGAAGTCTGGAAGCCAGTTTAATAAATGCGTCACTGTGTACCAGTTTCCTGTCAATGTCTTTGATGCTCTTCTTTTTTCTTTTTTGTATGTACATTAGTTGATTAAGTGGCGGAAATTTCAATCGCAGACAACTGGTCTTCCTCAATCTACTGCTGCTTGCCCTATCCTAGTATTGCCGAGCGACAGGCTACGTCATGACAAGAATCCATTTTGTATGTCATGGGTTTGACTTGACATCTGGATTTAGAGAGTAATAGCTCCTTTGATGGTCTTTTTGTCCCTTATTTCATTCAGGTTTATCATTATTTGGTATGGTGCATAGCAAGAATAAGATAATGGTGTGTGTCCGGCAGTCATTGTATGCAAACCTATGACGCAAGTGCTTGTTATGAAATTTGATATATTTTGCATTTAGATCTAGATATAGATGTTATTACTTTAGTTTCTCGTGGCTACCTGTATTTATATTTCTGATCAAGAAGACGGAGCAACGTCACGCTACTGGTTACTTCTAATTTAATTATTGTGGATTGTCTATGCGTGGCAGTGTTCAATGAGCATTGCAGTAAAGCTGCATACTCCGATGAAAGCATAACATTTTCAAAATCAAAACACCTACATCGGTTTTTCGCCTTTATTATGGCCTTCGTTAATCAATCAACACAAACTAACATACATAGATGTGATCCTACATTATCCAACTATGATACTGGTAATGGTATGCTTATTAAGCATTTGTTTCTGCATAGAATGGCATACTAAGACAATTTAATTAAACATGTTACTGTTGAAGCCTATGGTGTTAGAATGTTGACATGCCTGCCATTTTGTATGTTTTCACTTCAAATATATCCCAAATTAGCCATTTAATATAAGTCACTCAGACTCAAATAAAGTCGATTATAACAATCAATCCAATTTATCTATCTCATAAAATTACAGAAACTCAAAACTGTCAGACAATGTAAATGGTAACTCGCCTCCAGAGTTTACCTACAACACAAGTTTCAGCTGAGCGCGCATGCTCCGTGGATAAGGTCTGTTGCCTAATAACATTGTAGGGGTGGGGGGCTTCCGGTGACATAAATACAGTAATGCATTAAATACCTAATTGATATTCATAACACGAACGGTCGGGAGTTCCAATCCCAGCTGAGTCAAACAAATGACTTATAAAATTGATACTTGTCATTATCTAGACAGGTGCGGTGGATTAATAGGATAGGACAAGGACTGGTTAGCACAGTGTCAGGATAATGTGACGGTGGTGCCAGTGACCTGGTCTCCCAGTGAGGCAGCACTGTAAAGTTGCCATGACTGCACTGTCACAAGTCCACCATGATATGCCATTAGATGTTGCTAGGATGTCAAACAAATTGTTCATATCACATCCATTTTGATTATATTAGACTCTCCAGTCTGGTATCACTGGTCCGTAATATGCTCAAATACATTAAGTTTGTAGGTTCGGCTAAGTAAAAAAAATTGCTAATATAAACAAGATCCAAGTTCCTAGAACCTGTGCAGTGTACATTAACCTCAGTCAGTACTCATCAGAAAGGCACTCGGCCCTTAAACCCCATATTGGACAATAGTGTCTTAATATAAATTTAATCATTGTGGCATTGAATAATTAACCTAGGTATGATATATTTTCTCCTGGTTCTGGGGCCAAATGTATGAACAAGTTTTTATCGGCTCTGGTGTTAAGGGCGGCCGGCGGGTTAGCTATCGTCGGTGTTGGTTATATGTGTCACGGGAAATATATGTGGCCAAAGCATGGCTTCGTTAGCTAACCAGTGCATTATTTATAGATTTGGGGAAAACCCTCTGTGCCTTCGTCAATTAGTTTACATTCGTCGATTCGACAATATGAATAACGCCGCCAGTGCGGTGGAAGCGTTAATAACGGTTCGATTTTAGGCTTAATTTGATTAAATTTCACTTATTACATGTGTAAATCTGTCAAATATGATTGCATTAAATAGATTTGGCTGTAATATATTGCCGCCGATACGGTGGCGGCGGAGGCCATGTTTAGTTGACGTTCGACAGTATGGATATCGACGTCGCTGCGGCGGCGGCGATTTGTTTAGTTTACATTCGTCGATTCGACTATATGAATAACGCCACTGATGTAGCTGCTACGTTAATATCGCTTCGAATTTAGGGTTAATTTAATTAAATTTCACGATTTGAGTATGTAATTCTGTTAAATATGATCGCATTGAATAGATTTGGCCGTAATCGGTCCCTAACACGGACGTTAAACCTGCTATAAGTTGGGGTTAGTGTAGGCGATGTTAACTCTCAAGGCGTTTGCCTAACCCAGGCACATACATTGTCACTTTTGGCCGCTAACCCGGTGTTGCGGTTTCTGAGGCACACCAGTTTGCCAGGGACACATCCATTCAAATGCATTGTTAACGGCCATGATCAAATCTTCATACAGAAGAAGTCAAATATCTCTCAAATTACACCATCTAGAAACAAATCGCTTTGTACACATATAGAAAACATATTTACCATAAAGACTATATTAAATTTATAGGTTAGGGTTCTTGATTTCTATTATTTTTGAATAAAACTAACGTTTTGCACTGCGCGTACCGTCAAACTCAAGTCATTGTCAATGGTTGTGAGCAATGTTCATACAGAAAGTACAGAAGAAGTCAAATATCTCTCAAATTACACCATCTAGAAAAAAATCGTTTGGTACACATATAGAAAACATCTTTACCAAAAACATTATATTAAATTTATAAGGTTGGTGACGATGCTGTTCGATTTTGGCGCATGTGCAGAAGCGATGTGTCCCTGGCAAACTGGTGTCCCTGGGAAACCGCAACACTGGTGTTGCGGATTCCGAGGGACACCAGTTTGCCAGGGACACTTCCATTCAAATGCATTGTCAACGGCCGTGAGCAAATCTTCATACAGAAAAAATCAAATATCTCTAAGATTACACCACCTAGAAATAAATCGCTTCGTACACATATAGAAAACATCTTTACCATTAAGATTATATTAAATTGATACGGTTAGGGTTCTTGATTTCTATTAATTTTGAATCAACCTTTTCACTGCGTGTACCGTCCAACTCAAGGCATTGTCAATGACCGTGAGCAATCTTCATACATAAAATACAGGAAAAGTTAAATATCTCTAAAATGACACCACCTAGAAACAAATCGTTTGGTACACATATAGAAAACATCTTTACCAAAAAGATTATATTAAATTTATAAGGTTAGTGACGATGCTGTTCGATTTTGACGCATGCACAGAAGCAATGTGTCCCTGGCAAACAGGTGTCCCTGGGAAACTGCAACACCGGGAAATCCGCGCGACACACGGGTTAGGACCGCTAACCCGGTGTGGCGGTCTCCGATGCCACAAGGCTGATGTGCCAAATGTCGTTTCTGCGCATGCGCGGATTCGAGTGACACATCGGCGTGAAACAAGCGACTCGGGCCACCCGAGTGGTCATAATTTCAAATCGAACACTGCGAGTAGAGTCGACAAATACACGTGCCGTGTGCAAAACGATCCGACCCAAGTAACCCGTGGCCGTCTCGGGTGCCACAAGGCTGCCGTGCCAAATGTCGCTTCTGCGCATGCGCGGATTCGAGTGACGAATGGAGACTGCAGATTGTGGCCGTCTCCGATGCCACAAGGCTGCTGTGCCAAATGTCGTTTCTGTTGTTTTAATCAGTCTTTTTGTATTTGGCTTGCGAGGGGGGGGGGAGATTATTAATTATTTAATTCAAATATCTCAGGGGTACGTTTATCTTTTCTTGGCTGGGGAGCGCGGAGAATCCTATTCGATTATTCGACCCGAGTCTGTACGATGTGCGCATGCGCCAAAAAGTGGCTCGGGTGACCAGAGTCGATTAATCGATTACGCCCAGTACTCAGTTTGGACGCATGCGCAGACGACGCTGTTGGATTCTGACGCATGCGCAGAAGCGACATTTGGCATATCAGCCTTGTGGCATCGGAGACCGCCACACCGGCTTCATACATTTGGCCCCTGCTTGCTCTCATAAATGTGCCATGTGTTGGCTCCCCCCTACTAAATACAATTTAGTATACTTTTTTTTCTTTAAATTAGAATTCCGATCAAAATAAAAACAAAGGATTGCATAGGTACAATAAATGGCAGTTGTTCGGACTTTAAATTTTGGAATAGTCGTATTACCATAAAGAAATGCATCAAAACAGTTGTAGTTTTTTCGGTGAGTGATACTTATAAGTTATAGGCAGTAGTGGAGTGATAAATAAAATTATTAAGGGGAAAAAAACGAGTTATCGCAGGTTTGGATTTATTTGAAATAGTGAATGTCGCTCCACTTCTGAAATAACCATATGATCGGAGTGGAGGGGAGTGTCAGTCGAGTACAATTTTTATAATTTAATAAAGTGTTGATATTTTTTGGCGATTTGTTATCCTTCTGTACATTAGTTGATTATGCCGGGAATTTTCAATCGCCGATAATTGGCTTTCCTCATTACATTGGTCCTTTCTATGTCCTATTAACGCAGGAGGGCATGCTAGGTAGTGACAAATATCAATTTGTATTTGGTTTGACTCAACTACGATTCGAACACATGGTTTTGAATCCTATGACCTACCAAGACAGGAGGAGTACGTGGGCGCTCAACTCATTAGGCCCATCTGGGTCTGTAGTAAACTATTGGCGTGTACTACCTTGGGGGTGAAGAAGGGGGCGGGGTCTGGAAAAGCAGTAGGTCTACTCTTAACTTCTAAGAGAATACAGTCCCGACAGCATTACAGTCTACACCACTGCTTATAGATGTGTCAGTTCTTTTTCAATTCTAGGATTTTTTAAATACAAGTATGTATGACTGCACTGGAGTGCTATGGTAAGATATTATAATGGGAAAACAGCTGGTATACATCACATGTGATTAGTTGTCTTATTTCTAGATGGTTTTTGTATAGGCTATATAAAATGTTTCTGTCCCAAGTTACCCTAGTTTGGGGTAACTTGGGACATTACTTTGAAAATGACCATTACCAAATATATATGCAAAGGAGGACATACACTGAGGCAAGTAGGGCATCACTGTTCATATGGAATTTAAACAATACCCTCTGAACATTTTTTTTATCATTTTTTTTGTGACGGGTCTATTTATGCTGCCCAGAACGGTTAAGTCTAATGACTTGTTTTCGCCGCTAGACAGTCATAGTCTTGTTTTAGGGATAACTTATTGATTTTTCAACATCAAATTTTATCCTTTCATTTTTTTAATGTTTCTATTTCATCTATGTCATCTGGTCGAGTCAAACCAATGACATACAAATTAATACTTGTTGCTTCCTAGCCTGGCGCTCAGCATTATTAGGATAGGGCAAGGGCTGGTTGGCTCATTGTCAGGATAATGTGTCTGAGTGGGATATCAGGTCATGGTGCTGGTGGCCTGGTCTTCCAGTGGGGCAGCACTATACAGTCGCCATCAGTGTGCACTGTCACAAGTCGGTACCCCTCCTGATATGACCTTAGATGTTGCTAGGACGTAAAACAACAACAAACAAACAATCTATGTCATCATCAGCATTTTCATGAAGCAATGCCTGCATTTCTTTCTCTAAATCCTCATCCTCACTTGAGGAGGTCTCCATATCTGCAGTGTCCCAAGTTACCCCAATATATAGACTTGTTCGGTAAATCATGTAATTTTGGATGTAAATATAATGTAAACATTCTACCATTTATTTTACAGCTGTAAAAAGATATTTCCTATGGTCAAGTTCTCTTTCTGTCAATTTAAAAAAAAAAAGAATTATACTTTTCAAATGACCAGAACCACACAAATATAGATGTCTATATGTATATGCAATCATTTAATACCGACCCACCCACGGGGAGGCTAAGGAACATGTGTACATATATGCATAAACAATAGAGGGGGTGTAATGACGTCACGAGGCAACTTCCGGTGGCCATATTGGATTACATATGCAAGGCTTGGAAGTGCTTACATTGTGTTTATTTACTGATTTGTTGGTTTATTTGTCACTGTTTTGAGCAGTTTGGCCTCAAAAGTTGGGGGAAAGGGTTTTTTGATGGAGGGGAAGCATTTTTTAAATCATGTAGCCTCACATCATGGCTTAAGTGCAGTATGTTGACACTTTGGATGCTCTGTCAAAGAATTAGAGAGGTTCGGGCAGTACCCACTAGGTGGTGCCACATACTTCAACAGCCCTGATTATAGGTAGGCCCAGTGGTGGCCATAGTGTTCTTGGTATAAGATAGGGGGCGCCATACGTGGTATTAAGTGTACTCCAAGATGGCTAACTTCCCAGTGATGAGGTCACGTGCACTCCCTCTATAGAGGGGGTGTAATGACGTCACGAGGCAACTTCCGGTGGCCATATTGGATTACATGTGCAAGGCTTGGAAGTGCTTACATTGTGTTTATTTACCGATTTGTTGGTTTATTTGTCACTGTTTTGAGCAGTTTGGCCTCAAAGGTTGGGGGAAAGGGTTTTTTTTGATGGGGGGGAAGCATTTTTTAAATCATGTAGCCTCACATCATTGCTAAAGTGCAGTATGTTGACACTTTGGATGCTCTGTCAAAGAATTAGAAAGGTTCAGGCAGTACCCACTAGGTGGCACCACATATTTTGGCAGCCCTGATTAAGGTAGGCTCAGTGGTGGCCATAGTGTTCTTGGTATAAGACAGGGGGTGCCATATGTGGTATTAAGTGTAATCCAAGATGGCTAACCGCCGAGTGATGACGTCACGTGCACTCCCTCTATACCTGTATTCATAGAGGTGGGAAATGAATTCACCAAAATCCAGCAAACGGAAACGGAAATAGCCCTCAATGGGTGCCGCCATTTGTAAACTCGTGTTGAATAACAGAATAATCAAAATCCAGCAAACGGATACGGACATCGCTACTCGAGCGAAACGGAAATCGCTTATGCAGAGCAAACCTTGATTATATTCCAAATTAATAGAAATAAAGAATAATTTGGGATAAACATGGATGCACAAATGCAATATTAATAGTTTATTCCACGGAAACGACGGCCGTATTCGATTATCACGACCGCGACTTGCATCACGGTCACCCGAATTGCTAGAATTTCAAATCGAACACCGCGAGTGGAGTAAAATAATACATGAGCAATCATAAAATACTTTGCTGTAGTTATATTGGGGGGTCGGTCCTAAGCACAGCTTACTCATATTAGATTTAGTATTATCCCTAATCAGATATGTATGCCAATTTCCTATCAGAAGAATTAAATAATACTTTTTCGAGCATTTTATTTAATGGGATGGGGTTTGTGCAGAAGGGTCCACAGGAGGAAAGGAGGAAAAACGGGTGACCACTGTCCCATATTGAGCATACCCTTGCAGGAATAGTTTCCCATTCTTTAAGTCCTGATATTGTGTGATTTAAACAGAAGTCAATGTACATCAATTTAAAATATACTTCAGGCACTTTAATCTGTGCAAAAGATACATATATGTGTGTAACTATGTCTGAACAAGAAACTACTAAAAAAAAAAAATGGGATCTTTCCATAATTTGAGCCAATCAGAGCTACTAGCCTACC